>JANJGN010000437.1:142500-147500 GCA_026770705.1 Isurus oxyrinchus | reverse complement strand
TCTTTGTGTGTGTGTGTTTATGTTCTTTGTGTGTGTGTGTGTGTATGTTCTTTGTGTGTGTGTGTGTGTGTGTGTGTGTGTGTTTATGTTCCTTGTGTGTGTGTGTGTGTGTGTATGTTCGTTGTGTGTGTTTGTGCGTTCTCTGCGTGTGTGTGTATGTTCTTTGTGTGTGTGTATGTTCTTTGTGTGTGTGTGTCCGTGTGTGTGTGTGTCCTTTGTGTGTGTGTGTGTATGACCTTTGTGTGTGTGTGTATGTGTGTCCTTTGTGTGTGTGTGTATGTTCTTTGTATGTGTGTGTGTGTGTGTGTGTATATGTTCTTTGTGTGTGTGTGTGTGTATGTGTGTCCTTTGTGTGTGTGTGTATGTTCTTTGTATTGTGTGTGTGTGTGTGTGTGTCCTTTGTGTCAGTGTGTCCTTTGTGTGTGTGTGTGTGTGTGTGTCCTTTGTGTGTGTGTGTGTGTGTGTGTGTCCTTTGTGTCTGTGTGTGTATGTTCTTTGTGTGTGTGTATGTTCTTTGTGTGTGTGTGTATGTTCTTTGTATGTGTGTGTATGTTTTTGTGTGTGTGTGTGTATGTTCTTTGTGTGTGTGTGTATGTTCTTTGTGTGTGTGTGTGTATGTTCTTTGTGTGTGTGTGTGTATGTTCTTTGTGTGTGTGTGTGTCCTTTGTGTGTGTGTGTGTATGTTCTTTGTGTGTGTGTGTGTATGTTCTTTGTGTGTGTGTGTATGTTCTTTGTGTGTGTGTATGTTCTTTGTGTGTGTGTATGTATGTTCTTTGTGTGTGTGTATGTTCTTTGTGTGTGTGTGTGTATGTTCTTTGTGTGTGTGTGTATGTTCTTTGTGTGTGTGTGTATGTTCTTTGTGTGTGTGTGCGTATGTTCTTTGTGTGTGTGTATGTTCTTTGTGTGTGTGTGTGTATGTTCTTTGTGTGTGTGTGTATGTTCTTTGTGTGTGTGTGTGTGTGTTCTTTGTGTGTGTGTGTGTTCTTTGTGTGTGTGTGTGTATGTTCTTTGTGTGTGTGTGTATGTTCTTTGTGTGTGTGTGTGTATGTTCTTTGTGTGTGTGTGTATGTTCTTTGTGTGTGTGTATGTCCTTTGTGTGTGTGTGTGTATGTTCTTTGTGTGTGTGTGTGTATGTTCTTTGTGTGTGTGTGTATGTTCTTTGTGTGTGTGTGAGTCCTTTGTGTGTGTGTGTGTATGTTCTTTGTGTGTGTGTATGTTCTTTGTGTGTGTGTATGTTCTTTGTGTGTGTGTGTGTGTGTCCTTTGTGTGTGTGTGTGTATGTTCTTTGTGTGTGTGTATGTTTTTTGTGTGTGTGTGTATGTTCTTTGTGTGTGTGCGTGTGTATGTTCTTTGTGTGTGTGTGTGCGTGTGTATGTTCTTTGTGTGTGTGTGTGTGTGTGTGTATGTTCTTTGTGTGTGTGCGTGTGTGTATGTTCTTTGTGTGTGTGTGTGTATGTTCTTTGTGTGTGTGTGTATGTTCTTTGTGTGTGTGTGTGTATGTTCTTTGTGTGTGTGTGTATGTTCTTTGTGTGTGTGTGTGTCCTTTGTGTGTGTGTGTGTATGTTCTTTGTGTGTGTGTGTGTATGTTCTTTGTGTGTGTGTGTATGTTCTTTGTGTGTGTGTATGTTCTTTGTGTGTGTGTATGTATGTTCTTTGTGTGTGTGTATGTTCTTTGTGTGTGTGTGTGTATGTTCTTTGTGTGTGTGTGTATGTTCTTTGTGTGTGTGTGTATGTTCTTTGTGTGTGTGTGCGTATGTTCTTTGTGTGTGTGTATGTTCTTTGTGTGTGTGTGTGTATGTTCTTTGTGTGTGTGTGTGTATGTTCTTTGTGTGTGTGTGTATGTTCTTTGTGTGTGTGTGTGTGTGTTCTTTGTGTGTGTGTGTGTTCTTTGTGTGTGTGTGTGTATGTTCTTTGTGTGTGTGTGTATGTTCTTTGTGTGTGTGTGTGTATGTTCTTTGTGTGTGTGTGTATGTTCTTTGTGTGTGTGTATGTCCTTTGTGTGTGTGTGTGTATGTTCTTTGTGTGTGTGTGTGTATGTTCTTTGTGTGTGTGTGTATGTTCTTTGTGTGTGTGTGAGTCCTTTGTGTGTGTGTGTGTATGTTCTTTGTGTGTGTGTATGTTCTTTGTGTGTGTGTATGTTCTTTGTGTGTGTGTGTGTGTGTCCTTTGTGTGTGTGTGTGTATGTTCTTTGTGTGTGTGTATGTTTTTTGTGTGTGTGTGTATGTTCTTTGTGTGTGTGCGTGTGTATGTTCTTTGTGTGTGTGTGTGCGTGTGTATGTTCTTTGTGTGTGTGTGTGTGTGTGTGTATGTTCTTTGTGTGTGTGCGTGTGTGTATGTTCTTTGTGTGTGTGTGTGTGTGTGTGTGTGTGTGTGTGTGTATGTGTCCTTTGTGTGTGTGTGTCTGTCCCTATGGCCTGAATTTTACCCTTGGCGGGCGGGTGTGGTGGGCAGGCCCCTGACCCCGATTTCACTCTGGTTGGCCATTTAAGGTCCCCCCAGCATGAACCATGTTTCCCCAATGGTCAGGGAGGGCTGAGCGGGGGAGCAGAGCATGTCCTCACTGGGTCCAATGGCTTAAACATGGCCGTCAGGGAAGAACAGATCTTCTGCTTTCTGTAGAGTGAACCTATGGCCTCAAATACAGCTACAGACACCAGGCGGGAGGGGCTGGTCGGGTGGGCTCTCGGTCCCCTGTTTTCCCATGAGTGTCTCGCTGTCCCCCTGGAGGAGGAGGCTGCCAGGAGGGACCCCCTTGTCCCCAGGGGTGGGAGGAGGGGGACACTGCACCCCACCCAGAGGGTATGGGAGGAGGTGACAGCCTGGGTCAGCAGCCAGGATATGGTGCACATGGGGACAGTGCCTCAGGGGTGTTAGAGTCTGACAGCCAACAGTCAGTGAGAGTGGAGCTGGGCAAGGGGCTGAGCCCTGGCTGCTTGGACTCAGTGCCTTGCAGCTCGAGGGCCACGGCTCAGATGAGCCCTGCCAGATGTTCCTCAGCTGGGGTTGTCCAGGCTGCAATGGTGCTGCAGGTAGAGAGGGGTCTCATCAATGCTCCTGTGTCCTTTCAGGAAAAGACAAGCCATAACCAATCAGAGAGGCCCCGTCCAGGCCGAGGCTCCGCCCACCCTGCTGATGCTCTCCCGGTTCGAGCAGGACACCCTCCACGTGCCACCGGGTTTGGAGGGGCTGGGGTGTCAGACGAAGGTAAGAGCGCAGTGCACAGAGGTGAGAGTTTCGGATTGTGCAGCCGCTCTAGTGCAGTCTCTTCATTGCTGGGAACCTCAAACCTGGAGTCCCCATTGATCATTGAAAGATGGCACCGTGATGCAGATCTCCATTGTCTCACCAGGGTGCCTGGTATGCACAGTGACAGTGAGATTACTTTAACTAATGACATGTCCTTCTTCTCACTTTAAGGTTCACTAGCAGGGGTCCAATCTGCAGACCCCGAAGGGTGACCCCTGACCCTGGAGGACCACCGGGTGTCACTTTCACCTGCGTCACACCCGTTCTCTAAACCAGGCACCAGCGCAGATACCAGCACCTCGGTGGGCATTAGACCAGTGGCTGGTATCTCGGTGCACATTGGTGAGGGCGCTTCACACTCACTTGAGGTCCAGGCAGAGGCAGAGAGTGTCCAGGGCGCCAGCAGTGGGAGAGCTGCTGGAGACCAGGATGATGCTCAGTCGAAGGCTGATGATGAGCCTCTGGAATCATCCATTAGGCAGCAGATCCTGGATGTCCAGTGGGATGTGTGGGAGGATCGGGCAGAGATCCATGGGGGTCTGTGTGCCATGTTCTCTGTTGTGGAGGAGACCATGTGGAGCATGAGCACTGCATTGACCCTCGTGGCTGAGTGCACTGTCTCCTCCATTGAGAGAATGGCGACTCTCATGGAGAGGCAGCTCCAGGGACAGAATAAGGGGTTCCTGGGGTTGCGCTGGGACCTGCAGCCCTCATACAGGCACTGATCTAAGGTGGTCAGTGTCAGTATGGGAGATGGATCAGGCACCCAGTATCTCAGCTAGGTGCCCGTCCAACAATGGTAAGGAGGGAGGTCCAGAGTGACCTCACGTTGGCGTACGAGCCGCCTGTCATCTCTGCGGGCTCCTCTCAGGGCGCTCTGGATGATGGCAGCAGCTCCTTTGCCCCTCTGCCAGTGACCGTCACATCTGATGAGGCTGCAATGACTGGGGAGATGCCAGCTGTGGCACTGGCCTCTGCCTCCCAGGCAGGATCAGGACGACTGCCAAGGTCATCAAGACCAACAGGACAGCAGAGTCAGCAGCTGCCTCCAATGCCAGTGCCAGCGAGGGGGGAGCACCTAGACCCAGCACTCACAAACGTAAGTTAAGAGGTACCATGAGCACAAGAGGGACTGGTCACGGGTGATTTTCTGTCCATTTATGTTTGGTTTATATGTCTGCTGATGTGGACATCAACACCAGTAATGGTCATATCATTATGCATTCAATGTGACAATAACATTAAATTTGCCTTGGTTCTGATGGCCTGAGTATGCTTCACTGTTTTTCTTTCTGGTGCAGGGTATGCCAGTGAGTACTGGATGTGAGTGGCAGGATATTTATTGCACAGACACTGAGTGGACTTTGGGTGCAAATGAAAGGGTCATTTCAGACACTCAGGATGGAGACAGCAGCCCCGGCACCAGGTGGAAGCAGATCTTTGGTAGCCTAGCTGAAGGAGTGTTGTTTCAAGGTGTCCCTGGTGTCCCTGCCTCTCTGAAGGTTACTGAAGTCTGGCTCCACACTCTCAGTGTTGTCCTCACTGTGCTCCTCTTCTGACTCACTGCTGGATTCATCCTCTGTGGCCTGTGCAGCTGCCTCAAGAGCCTCTTCCTCCAGTGGGTGTCCCCCTTGCCAGTGTCAGATAGTGGAGAGCACAGCATGTAACCACTATCAGTGACACCCTCTCTGGGGGGGGCATTGCAGTGCTCCCCCTGAATGGTCCAGGCATCAGAAACACATCATCAGAAGACT
>JANJGN010000437.1:112500-130000 GCA_026770705.1 Isurus oxyrinchus | reverse complement strand
TTTGCAGTATCCAGTGCCTTCAGCCATTTCTTGATATCACATGGAGTGAATTGAATGGGCTGAAGACTGGCATCTGTGATGCTGGGGACCTCTGGAGGAGGCCATTATCTGGTCACTATCACATCGCTGTTTGTGGGAACTTGCTGTGCGCACATTGCCTGTTGCGTGTCCATCATTACAACAGTAACTGCACATCTATAAAAGTACATCATTGGCTGTAAAACACTTTGAGAGATCCTGAGATTGTGACAGGTGCAAAAGAAAACAGGATGTTGTGTGGCTTGGAGGGGAACTTCCATGTGGTGGTGTTCCCATGTGTCTGCTGCCCTTGTCCTTCTGGATAGTAGAGGTCACTTTGTCCTAGACAATGTTGAGCTTCTTGAGTGCTGTGGGAGCTGCACTCATCCAGGCAAGTGGGGAGTATTCCATCACACTCCTGACTTGTGCCTTGTAGATGGTGGACGGGCTTTGGGGAGTCAGGAGGTGAGTTACTCATCACAGGATTCCCAGCCTCTGACCTGCTCTCACTACCATTCGGGATATTAGCACTCTCGCCACCTGCTTAACCAATACACCATGGTGTCAGAGTTCCTGGGTAGTAGATGAGGAGTTACAGTTGTTATGATCCCAGCTGATGTTACTAGTGAATCTTTAAATTCTTCCAAGAGAATTATTTCCCTAAGAGCATCCTATGTTGCTTCTACCTTTAATACCTGTATCCAACAGCCAAAATTACTTTGCTTTACCCTCTCAAACTTAATATAAGTCTGTCCAGGCTGTTTCCTTATATTCCTTGAGTGCCTCTGGCACTAACTCATACGTGCTCTGAATAGCCTTTTCTATTGCATCATAATCCACCGATACCCCTTCTGACAGCAATGCAAAAACCTCATGAGCTCTACCTACCAACCTACTCTGCAAAAGCAATGTCCAGATTTCTTTTGGCCATTTCATTTGCTTAGCTATCTTTTCAAACGAGGTAAAGAATCTCCTACATCCCTTTCCTCAAACTTTGGAAGGACTTGTACAAATTTAAACATCTCCCCACAGGGCTTTGGGTTGGAGATGTTTTCATCATCAGAACCTCCCTCAGCATCTGAAGCTTCTTTTTGTAAAGTCCAGCCTTTTAAGCCAGTATTCTCGTTCCTTCTCTCTTTCCTGCATCGCTAACATCTCCCTCTGGAGCTCATGTCCTCTCGTCTTTTCCCGTTCCTTTTCTCAGTCCTTTCTTTTTCTCTCTCTTATGCCTCCCATTCAAGTCCCTTCATTTGCAATTGCGTCTTAGCCAATGCAATCGACTCATGCCCTGGAAACTGTGATTTCTCTGGTATCCCTTCAAATTTCAAATGCTGTGCTATTATCTCATGTATCTCTGCTTTGCTCATCCCTGTGGGTAATTCTAACTCCAGCATATCTGCCAATTCCATCAGCTTACTTTTGGACTTTCTAAACCAGTCAGGGTTACATCTTCCATCTGTAGAAAAGTCGTAGCAAACTCCAAAGCCATTTTGATTTCCAACCTGTATAGTAACTCCAATTCCTATATCCAGTGCCTCGGTACCTCCACATACCCGTTTTTTAAGGATTCACAGATCCCACCAATGTTCAAGGATTTCTACTCCATCAGGAGACCCCAGTTAATAACGATAATCCGGGATGAGCCCCCACTCTGTTATGATTCCAGCTGATGTTACTATTGGACAGGAGATCCCAGGATGGAACCCGGCTTGATAAATCCTGACGTTTATTTTCTGTTTGGAAGTGTAAAGGAAAGCTCCAAACAGAGTCACAGAGTCAGCTAATGAACTTTTAACAGAAGAATAAAACATTTATTCAACAAAAAGTGATGAACTATACAATACTCCTTCACCCACAACTAGACCTTTACAGAGATATACAGATACATGAGGATAACACAAGTTACAAAATCTATCTTATGCTCTAATGTTCACAGTAAGTACACAGTCCATGTAAACCAATAGGTGACCTGTGGTCAGACACCACATTCTGAAACCAAGTGATAGATGCCACTCCAAACAGATGCAATGAATCTCTCCTCAACTCCCCCCAATTCTTGTCACACCGTGAACCAACCAGTCTCACTGAACACGAGGGTTTCCAATCTTCACTCTCGAAGAACTCGCTTTGGAATCTTCTCCGAAGCTGACGCTTTCTCTCAGATGCTTTCCACAAGGGTCCACCTCCAGGGTTTCCAACTCTCCTTCCGATGTTCCTCTCCCTTGGATCACCAAAAGTATTCAAACTTCCTTCCATGCACAGGCACAGTCTCTCAAATGTTCAGCTGTACTAGCAGAACACCACTGCTTCACACACCCATCAGAAAGAGTTATAGACCTTCAGCTGTCTCCTTGGATCATCTGGCTTCTCACAAACCTATTTTGCTTTAAGTCTGCTTCCTGCAGCTTTCTTCCTTTAAGATTGGAGCCTTTCCCTGCTCCTCACTCTTAACTTCATTTAACAGGACTTTTCCAGATTTCTGTTCTTTTCATTTGACTAGAAGGTTTACCTGAGACGGCCTCCTGTTCCACTCCCTGGTTTGGGGACTGTCTTCTGTAGTTTCTGGAACCTGCTTCCTGCAGTTCCTTCTCCGGTACCCTGCTTCTCCTGGTCGCTGGTTCCTAACTTCAGTTTGGGACTTGCTGCCTGTCCCTCTCCTGTGCTGCTTCCACTGAAAACTCCTTTCAACTGAACTGAAACTGCTTTTTCTGTTTTTCCCTGTCTCTGTGTGGGCCTCTGTTGCTAGGCAACAGTCCAGTTTTTTTCTACTTTGTGTTTGTTTTAACCCCCTTTAAGAGTCATAAAAACTTCATTAGAATGCAGGTATCTTTCAAAGTGAAACTAAAACTCAAGTTCTCCCTTTTTAAACATACAAATACAGAAGTACAAGTTAAAGTTAAAGCTATAGCTTATTCCTAACACCCACAAATACAAACATACCTCACTTAAACTCTCTAGTTCCTAACACAGTCCAAGCACCATCAGTCTCTAACTCACAGAAATTGCTGAGCATGGACATCTCAACCATCCCAACGAAACAAAGACCATCCCCGAATCATTGGTGGAATTGTCAGGTTAGTAAACATAAGAAATAGAAGCAGAAATGGGCCTCCTCAAGCCTGTTCCACCGTTCAATTAGATCATAACTGGTCTCAGCTCCACTTTCCTGTCTGCTCCCTATAATCCTTGACTCCCTCGTCGAGGAAAGATCTGTCTAACTCAGCCTTGAATGTATTAAAGGACCCAGCCTCCACTGCTGTCCGGGGACGGGAATCCCACAGACTAACCACCCTCTGAGAGAAAATAATTGCCCCTCATCTTTCTCTTAAATGGGTAAAGATTCCCTCCTGGATGGAATTCTGAAGATTGCCGCTGGGCTGGGAGGATTTGAATGAAATAATTGTGTTTGATGTTAAATTAGTAGCAGATTATTCACTTAATGGTTGTTTCTGAAATCTCACATCACCCGGTTTGTCTGCGTTTTGCTCACATAACAATTTGGACTTTGAGAACTAATTTACATTTCTCAGGAATGTGACCAGTCATGATATAGAACCCAATGATCAGGGAGCACAGAGGAGACCATTCCATCCATCATGACTGTGCTGGCTCTTGGAAAGAGCTGGCCCATTAGTCTCACTCCCCCAATATCTCCTCATGGTCCTGCAAATTTCTCCCTTTCAAGTATTTATCCAATTCCTTTTTGAAAGTTACTATTGTCTATCCAGATAACACCTTCCATAAAACACAAACATAAAACACAAGTCTTCCTTTCCTGACAACTGAGTGAGAATTTGGAGATAGCCTACTGACCAAACCTGCTGGGCTTGTTGACGAGACCCAGTGACGAAATTATCTCTATGAGGAGCAGGGACTGATCATCACAGACCTCGAATCCCCTATCACCCAGCCCCACAGTTTATTGCTCCAAGTGCGCCATGTCTGAATGACTTTGATGGTTTGAAAAGAGGAACAGAGATGGGCAAGTTGTAGCTGGCCCTAATAAAACCCAGGTGCTGGGATCCCTGGACCAGTTTGGACAGGGAGAGTGACAGTGTGTCTGTTGGCTTTGGTGGTGCTGGAGTTTAGATATCCCAACATTTGACAGGAGAGTGACCTTTCCAAATGGATGACTGGATTCTGCACACAAGCCAAACGCTCTGCTATTGAGAGGTGATAGTTCACAGGTCAACGCCACTCTCCTGCTAAGCTGTGAAGCCAAAGTCCTATCTAAGGTCACGCTCTCCATTCCCTCCATGTTCAATTGCAGTTTCTAGAAGGACAGTGACTAACTTAACCAATTGCACTCCGACATTAGATATTTAATAACAGATGTTGTTTTTGCTTCCACACTTCCACCCAAAAAAGTTCTGGAATTTCCTTACACTTTGAGTTGTACTTGTCTCTTTGTCACTTGCTGTTACCAGGCAGATTAACTCATCAATCAATCACCTATCAACAAATACAATCACTTGCTCTTAATCAATATCATTGACATTGTAAACAAACCAATAAGTGGAATGGTTCAGCAGTGGCAGAGGAAGATGAGCACAAACAAGTCCAGAAATAAAGCTGGCCACCCTGCCTGGAGTTGTGGGCACACATTCCGCAGGGTGGATTAGAGTTAGCCCAGGCTCATTGCACCCAACCGTGAGGCAGGAGGTGATTGGCTCAAATCACACTCCAGATGCTTGAGCACAAAATCTAGGCTGACACTGCCAGTGCAGTACTGAAGGAGGACCACACTGTTGGAGGGTCAGTACTGAGGGAGTGCAGCACTGTCGGAGGGTCAGTACTGAGGGAGTGCTGCACTGTCACAGGGTCAGTACTGAGGGAGTGCTGCACTGTCACAGGGTCAGTACTGAGGGAGTGCTGCACTGTCACAGGGTCAGTACAGAGGGAGTGCTGCACTGTCAGAGGGTCAGTACTGAGGGAGTGCTGCACTGTCAGAGGGTCAGTACTGAGGGAGTGCTGCACTGTCACAGGGTCAGTACAGAGGGAGTGCTGCACTGTCAGAGGGTCAGTACTGAGGGAGTGCTGCACTGTCACAGGGTCAGTGCTGAGGGAGTGCTGCACTGTCACAGGGTCAGTACTGAGGGAGTGCTGCACTGTCAGAGGGTCAGTACTGAGGGAGTGCTGCACTGTCACAGGGTCAGTACAGAGGGAGTGCTGCACTGTCAGAGGGTCAGTACTGAGGGAGTGCTGCACTGTCACAGGGTCAGTGCTGAGGGAGTGCTGCACTGTCACAGGGTCAGTACTGAGGGAGTGCTGCACTGTCAGAGGGTCAGTACTGAGGGAGTGCTGCACTGTCAGAGGGTCAGTACTGAGGGAGTACTGCACTGTCAGAGGGTCAGTACTGAGTGAGTGCTGTACTGTCACAGGGTCAGTACTGAGGGAGTGCTGCACTGTCAGACGGTCAGTACTGAGGGAGTGCTGCACTGTCAGAGGGTCAGTACTGAGGGAGTGCTGCACTGTCAGACGGTCAGTACTGAGGGAGTGCTGCACTGTCAGAGGGTCAGTAGTGAGGGAGTGCTGCACTGTCACAGGGTCAGTACACAGAGAGTGCTGCACTGTCGGAGGGTCAGTACTGAGGGAGTGCTGCATTGTCGGAGGGTCAGTACTGAGGGAGTGCTGCACTGTCGGAGGGTCAGTACTGAGGGAGTGCTGCACTGTTGGGAGGGTCAGTACTGAGGGAATGCTGCACTGTCGGAAGGTCAGTACTGAGGGAGTGCTGCATTGTTGGGAGGGTCAGTAGTGGCGGAGTGCTGCACTTTTGGAGGCGCACTTCCTGTGACCATGCACACTAAGCCATTTACACATTTAGGAGTATGTTAATCAGTTTGTTAAATTACACGCACTACTGCTACAAAGCTGTCACTACAAGAGACTCCTTTCCTTCTCTGATCTCTCTCCGTGCTCAGAAATAAACCCTGGGGCAATTGTTTTGTCAGCAGAATGATGATACATCTTTGTAAGTGTCTGCTTAGGCCCCGGCCTCATGTTGTGTCCAAGTCTGGGCCCCACACTTTTAGGGATATGTCAAGGCCCTGGAGAGGGTGCAGAGGAGATTCACTGGAACGCCCCAGGGAATGAGGAGGTTCAGTTAATGTGGAGAGATGGAGAAGCTGTGATTGTTCTCCTTGGAGCAGAAAAGGTTAAGAGAAAATTTAATCAAGTTCAAAATCATAAACAGAAAATGCTGGAAAAACTCAGCAGGTCTGACAGCATCTGTGGAGAGAGAAAGAGAGTTAACATTTCCAGTCCGTATGACTCTCCTCCAAAGCCCAGTTACACCTCGGCTGTATTGCGTACAGTTTGGGGTGTCGCATTTGAGGAACGATGTGAACACATTGGAGAGAGTGCAGAGGAGATTTACAAGAATCTCCAGGGATGAGGAACTTCAGTTATGAGGATAGTTTTGAGAAGTTGGGGCTGTTCTCTTTGGAGAGGAGAAGGCTGAGAGGAGATTTGATAGAGATGTTCAAAATCATGAGGGGGCGGGACAGAGTAGATAGGGAGAAGCTGTTCCCATTCGTAAAAGGATCGGCACAGATTTAATTTAAGGTAATTGGCAAAATAAGCAAAAGCGATATGAGGAAAAACTTGTTCACACAGCGAGTGGTTTGGGTCTGGAATGCGCTGCCTGAGAGTGTGGGGGAGGTAGGTTCAATCGAGGCGTTAGGGTCTGGAATGCGCTGCCTGAGAGTGTGGGGGAGACAGGGTCAATCGAGGCGTTAGGATCTGGAATGCGCTGCCTGAGAGTGTGGGGGAGACAGGGTTAATCGAGGCGTTAGGGTCTGGAATGTGCTGCCTGAGAGTGTGGGGGAGGTAGGTTCAATCGAGGCGTTAGGGTCTGGAATGCGCTGCCTGAGAGTGTGGGGGAGACAGGGTCAATCGAGGCGTTAGGATCTGGAATGCGCTGCCTGAGAGTGTGGGGGAGACAGGGTTAATCGAGGCGTTAGGGTCTGGAATGTGCTGCCTGAGAGTGTGGGGGAGACAGGGTTAATCGAGGCGTTAGGGTCTGGAATGTGCAGCCTGAGAGTGTGGTGGAGACAGGGTTAATCGAGGCGTTAGGGTCTGGAATGTGCAGCCTGAGAGTGTGGTGGAGACAGGGTCAATTGAGACGTTCAAGAGGGAATTAGCTGATTATCTGAAAAGAAACAGTCTGCAGGGTAATGGGGAGAAGACAGGAGGATGGCACTAGGTGAAATACTCATTCGGAGAGCAGGTGTCAACATGATGGGCTGAATGGCCTCCTGTGCTGTAACCATTCTGTGAGTTGTGATTTGGAATGGGTGAAGGAGTCATAATGACAAAATAACTTGAGGGGGAACAATTTGCTGGTTTATGGTGGGAGCAGGATGATGGGATTAATTGGACAGCCCCTTCAAAGAGCTGGCACACACATGATGGGCTGAATGGCCTCATTCTGTGCTGTATGGTTCTATGAACGGGGAATAAACAAAGTCAAAAAGCAGTAAAGCATATGAATGTTGTGATGGAAGAAACAGTTCAGGGACATGGGTACCTCGTTCTGTGATTGAACTGCACCAGAACATGGTGACAGGAGCAAGGCCCTGGATCTGGGCATCGGGGGGGGAGAGGCTGGAGCTGGAGTGAGGGCAGAGAGTGAGACGGTGGCAATGGCCTGGGGTGGGGTCAGGGAGGCTGGTCAATCCTGCATCACTCCTCAAATCCAGAACAAGAGGAAATCTATGCCTGTGCTTGCAAAGGGTTAAGACGCTCGGAGATAGGAATGTGTAGCTGCCTTCATTTTCTCTTTATCGCTTGCCTGAGCCTGTGGCTGTCAGTGCCTAGCAACAGATCTGAGCAAAGTACACCCACTCAGAGACTGGTGGCCAAGCCCTCGGTGCCTGTGGCAGTGTTGCACCTTAGCCAATATCACACCACCTCCAGGAGAACAGGGCAGGCAGGAGGGGAAAGAGAAATTTGGAGGATGGAGGGAGGGAAGGTGGAGAAGCTGGGGGAGGGTTCGGGATGTGGGAAAACAGACAGAAGTGGGGGGAGGGGGAAGAAATGTCTCCACAGGATATTTGGACATCATGGGCTGAGAAAGGCTGGATGGACCAGCTCATATCATCCTGCCCAGCAATCGCCCTGACCCTGCCAGTGGAGCACTGACATTCTGACATGACAGACACATCACCCAGACACACAGCAACACAATCACTGACATTCTTCCCTCTCTTGCAGGTCACACACATTAGAAAGGACCTGGGTAGAGCTGACAGGAGACAAGGACTCCTGTATCTCCTGAGGCCTCTGGAGGAGATGGCTCTCAGCACTATGGGCCCAGCTACAGGAGATCCCATGGTATCCGGCATCACTGAGAACATTAAGGATGATGGTGTGTTTCTGCCATATGCCCCTTCTCAACTCCCAGCTCCCCCTCATCCTACTATATGACATGATGAGCAAGCTGCTCACGGTGTGACCATGGACCTCTTGCTTTACCCTCACAACCCCTTTCCCTCACCCCAACCTTCCCTTTCTGAGTTCCTGCTTTCAGATACCCAGGAACAGCCACCTGCCCAGTCACAGCAGCCCCAGGAGGAGGAGAGAGAGAGAACAGCACAGCATTTGTGAGAAAGCACAGTCACCCAGCTCCGATACAGGCACCGCACAGTGTCCTGAAATCCATTGATCTCTGTGTCCCTGGGTGTTAAATTCACAGTCTGTGGCGATGGTAACATTTAAGGCACAGGATATTCCAATGTTTGTTACATTGGTTCCTGCCTAGTAACAAGGGTGGGAACCCTCTGGGAATGTTTTGATAGGTCACCGGATCAGTTCGAGGGTTAGTGAACAGTCCTTGTTGAGGCGCAGTTTGGGGCAGTCTGCCAGCTGTGACAAGTGACACAGAGACAGGGACCGGAACAGGTCCCAGTTCAGTTAAAAGAGCTGCGAGGAGCAGACTCAAGAGTAAAGAGGGCTGTAGGGGCTAGGATCCCCCTTTGGAGCAGCAGTGTTCTGCTTGGCATGGCCATAGATCTGAAAGTGTGCTGGTAAACTAGCAGCGAGTGTACTTGGGAATATAGGGAGAAGGGACTTCAGAAGGTGAGATTGAGACCCTGTGAGGTGGGTCATCCTGAAAACCGTTCACGGGAGCGAGTTTTGGAGAGAATTCCACGGTGAAGCCGGGAATTCTCAGTCAGACAGAGTTTCAGTGAGATTGTGTGACTTGGTGTTTACTGACATCTGGGTTGGTTCTTGAGAAACCCATAGACTGGATGCATCCATCATTTACTCTGCAGTGTGGTGGGTTCAATCACAGCTTGGCTGTGGATTCACATGCATCTCATATTTCTCCTGAATATTTGAGTATAAGGTAAAGGTTATAAATTGTTTTATCTTTCGGAACTTATACAGCAAAGTTTGTTTTTGTTTATTCAAAACCTACGGAATCTCGTGGCTTTATTCACTTAGTCAGCATCTCGAATCTCAACCAAGGAGCAGAACAATGTGCCTTGGAGGTGAGTACAGAGTTAGGATCTGCACGTGGTAAGTCACTGAGCATGAGTGGCTGAGGCCAGACCAGAGGGAAGGGATAGTGTGTGTGCTCAGCTCCCTCGGGGTGAGAGAGCAGGTGACTTCTGTTCCAGGGGACTTGGCCTCGGATTTGGATGGGACGGGATACACAGAGGAACACCAATGTGGATAAACACTGAGATACCAGGTGCATTAGCAGGAGTCGGACCGTCACTTGTCACTGTCTAGGAGCACGGAGCAGTCAACTCCAACACGGCACAGGGCATCTGACTGGGAGCTGGGAGCCCATCCCTTTCACTGTGGAACTTGTGACCAATGACAGCAGGAGCAGACCCAACCACACTGGAGGATCCGCTGCTCCCTATTTCAGCTTTCACTGTAACACAGGCAGAACAATTTAATATCTCAGCTTCACAGATATCAGGAGGTCCATGCTCGCTGCTGCGCAGGCTCAGATTGCTGCTATCCTGTTGGGATGGGGATTCCTCATGCTGCTGGTGTCTGCTTAGCTCACTGGTGATCACTACACAGGCACCATCCATATTTCAGCAAAGTGTCAGAACAGATATTTAACGTCACGATGACAGGAACCCACGTTAATAAGCTTTCCATCAGGGGTGCAGTGCAGAGTGTACCAGACTAGCCCAGAGTACCCCCCCCCCACCCCAGCCCCTGCAGCTGGTGGGTATCACAGAAACCTGCAGCTTGACAGAGCCCAGTTTAGCGGTCAGTGTGTCTCAGTGTCCAGTCATTGTCAGAGAGCGGACGGGTCACTAGGCTATGGTATTAAGGAAGATGATCAGCCTTGGTCTAATTGAAAGGCAGAGCAGGCTCGATGGGCTGAATGTCCTACTCCTGTTCCGAGGTCCCTAATTGGATAATATAAGTGGAAGTTGGAGTTTGGTTGGGAGAGCTGAATGGATGGGCAGGAGTCACAGCATGGCAGCACAGTGAGGGCATATTGTGCCCACCTAAAGCAGCTGATCCGAGAGATAACACTCTGATTTCTAATTCTATAGTAACCTTTCCAATCCTCTTAGGATTGGAAAGTTTTTCACGGTGCGTAACGGAGTCATGGTCAGTCAGATAGGAAATTCAGCTGCCGACTGTTGGCAAGATGAAGAAATGAACAGAAAATCTTCTCTGTTGATGATAATTGAAGAATAAATATTGACAAAGGCACTGGGACAACTCGTCCGCTGGTCTTCAAAATAGAGCATCCTTTCACTCCACTGGAATTACAAGAAGGGGGTTGAGGTTACATGTGAAAGACCCCCACCTTTGACAGTGCAGCACTCCCTCAGTACTGACCCTCTGACAGTGCAGCACTCCCTCAGTACTGACCCTCTGACAGTGCAGCATTCCCTCAGTACTGACCCTCTGACAGTGCAGCACTCCCTCAGTACTGACCCTCTGACAGTGCAGCACTCCCTCTGTACTGACCCTCTGACAGCGCAGCACTCCCTCAATACTGACCCTCTGACAGTGCAGCACTCCCTCAATACTGACCCTCTGACAGTGCAGCACTCCCTCAGTACTGACCCTCTGACAGTGCAGCACTCGCTCACTACTGATCCTCAGACAGTGCAGCTCTTCCTCAGTACTGACCCTCTGACAGTGCAGCACTCCCTCAGCACTGACCCTCTGACAGTGCAGCACTCCCTCAGCACTGACCCTCTGACATTGCAGCACTCCCTCAGTACTGACCCTCTGACATTGCAGCACTCCCTCAGTACTGACCCTCTGACAGTGCAGCACTCCCTCATACTCACCCACTGACAGTGCAGCACTCCCTCAATAGTGACCCTCTGACAGTGCAGCACTCCCTCAGTACTGACCCTCTGACATTGCAGCACTCCCTCAGTACTGTCCCTCTGACAGTGCAGCACTCCCTCAGTACTGACCCTCTGACATTGCAGCACTCCCTCACTACTGTTCCTCTGACAGTGCAGCACTCCCTCAGTACTGACCCTCTGGCAGTGCGGCACTCCCTCTGTACTGACCCTCTGACAGTGCAGCACTCCCTCTGCACTGAACCTCTGACAGTGCAGCACTCCCTCAGTGATGACCCTCTGACAGTGCAGCACTCCCTCAGCACTGAACCTCTGACAGTGCAGCACTCCCTCAGTACTGACCCTCTGACAGTGCAGCACTCCCTCAGTACTGACCCTCTGACAGTGCAGCACTCCCTCAGTACTGAACCTCTGACAGTGCAGCACTCCCTCAGTACTGAACCTCTGACAGTGCAGCACTCCCTCAGTACTGACCCTCTGACAGTGCAGCACTCCCTCAGTACTGAACCTCTGACAGTGCAGCACTCCCTCAGTACTGAACCTCTGACAGTGCAGCACTCCCTCAGTACTGAACCTCTGACAGTGCAGCACTCCCTCAGTACTGACCCTCTGACAGTGCAGCACTCCCTCAGTACTGAACCTCTGACAGTGCAGCACTCCTTCGGTTGTTCGAATCATATCTCTCAGGAATTAATTTCTCTTTTACAAAATGGAAGGACATGGTATGATCTGGACATTTGGATGCTAACCTTGGATTTTTCTTAAAAGACGGTACAAGTTCATCTTGGGACTGTCAGCAAGCAGACCTCTTCCAAGAAATCACCTGACCTTTATGGTATTTGAGGAAGATCTGGTTGTTTGTTTTGAACAGCATCCACTTTAACTGATGGAGAAAAAACTGAACAGGAAGGTTGGTGACTTGCTGGAAATCACACAGGAGAGAGAGAAAAAATCTTAAGCTGTGAACCTGCTGGTTTTGAAGGCAGTCTTGCTGGGGAACAAGCTGAGGAAGGAACGCTACACTAAGTGGCTCTCTCTCTACCTTGCCTGCGATTGTGTGTGGCTATCAACCTGTAGCCAGAGAACCCTCATCTGAGTGTTACTGGTCTGCATTTGGACCTGCAAAGCTGAGACCAGGTGGTGAGAACATCCAGGTATCCACTGGGACCAGCGGCCTATCTCCACACGAGGGAAATCCAGGTCAACAGCGTCGAGACCCTGTGGACTTTATCCTTTATTTTGTAACGCCCATTCTCAAAAGCCCATCTCTGCAGAGAGACTCTATCTGTTTGTCCTTTGTTTGTGTCTGTGTGTGGCTGTGTGTGTGTGTCTGTGCATGTGTTTGTGTGTGCGTGTGTGTGTGTGTTTGTGTGTGTGTCTGTTTGTGTGTCTGTGTGTGTGTTTGTGTGTGTGTATGTTTCTGTGTGTGTATCTGCCAGTGCATGTATGTGTGCATGTGTCTGTGTGTGTGTTTGTGCGTCTGTGTGTATGTGTCTGTGTCTGTGTGTGGCTGTGTGTGTGTGTGCATGTGTCTGTGTGTGTGTTTGTGTGTATGTGTCTGTGTCTGTGTGTGGCTGTGTGTGTGTGTGCATGTGTCTGTGTGTGTGTTTGTGTGTGCTTGTGTCTGTGTGTGTGTGTATGTGTCTGTGTGTGTATCTGTCAGTGTGTGTGTCTGTGTTTGTGTTTGTGTGTGTGTGTGTTTGTATATGGCTGTGTTTGTGTATGTGTCTGTGTGTATCTGTGTGTGGCTGTGTGGTGCTGGGGGAATTCTTTAGAAAGAGACAGACAGTTATACTCCCCGATTACAACTGTATGTTAACCAGTACCTGCAGCTTGTTACATCGAAGCTTTGTTTGATAATAAACAATTGTTCTCAGTTTATTGGAAGAGGCCTGGTTAGAGACTCTTTTATTCTGGGCACCAGTCGCAGAAATAGATGATTAGCTATTATTGAGAAAATTAAACTTTTAAATTAATAGTGTGTCCTGTGGAGTAGTGGGGCTGGTTCACACACGCACTCCTCCCATCCCAGTCCCAACATAAACTGAGGGCTTGTCTGGGATTTAAAACGTGGACAGTGAGTGACTGGACGCGGAGTAACAACAATTGGTAAGATGTAAAAGAAGAGAGACCAGGGGCAGAGTTTTCTGCCTGTCAGGCAGGCCATGTAGGTGTGGACCCAATCCCCGCCCGCGGGTCCTGATCGGGTCTGCGCTGCCATTTTACACGGGCAGGCCAATTACTGCTCACCCAGCGTGAATTGCGACTCTCGAGGACAGCGGAAGTGGGCGGCGGCAGGACTGCAATGACCACCGGGTCCAATGGGGACCCGGGCGGCCTGTTTTAAAAGGCTCCTGCAGCCTTTCACAGGCTGTGAATGGTGGCCAGTGGAGGGACTCCCCTGAGCGCTGCTGATGAGCAGGCCAGACAGGAGGGTAGGGCAGGGGGGCACTGTGCCCCTCGTTCTTTTGATGATTGCCTTGCTGCCCTGTTTGGGGAGGTGGCAGCACGGCCGGAGGTCCTCATACCCCAGGATGGGAGGAGGAAGCCCCCCCACATGACCAAATGTGCCTGGGAGGTGGTGGAGGTGGGGAGAGCCCGCGATGCGGTGCAATGTACCTGGGTCCAGTGTCGCAAACGTTTCAACAACCTGTTGCACTCAGGAAGGGTGAGTACCATGTTGGCATTGGTCACTTAACCCAGCAGGTAGGCTTTCCCCCCTGCTGTCCGCACCACTCACCCCCACCCCCCGCAAGTCTGAGTGTAGTGACTGCATTAAATCATTGACGACGTGTCCTTCGCTGGGTGGGCCAGCAGATATTGCCCTTGCTGAGGTCAGCCTGAGAGGGTGGTAAAGAGATGAGATCTGCCCCTGCAGCATGTGGTACATTGAGACCCACATTACTGGTTAGGGGGCAACCTGGAGGAGCTGCACCTAGGCGCAGTGCTGGAACTCCAGGACATGTCAAAGTCAGGGTGATGACTTGCTGGGAGGGGAACTTCAAGGTGGCGTTGGCACCGATTGATCTGCTGCCCTCTACACTCCACGTGCTTGCACCTCCTTGCTATGGAAGGTTTCCCATGTGGTGCCTAATGTGATGTCGGCAGCATTTGGCCAAGGGGGGGTGAGTGGGGAACAGGGCTGGCATCTTTGTGTGAGTGTTGGGCAGCAGCAGGGTGAGGAGACACTGGAGCCCTGCAATGTCCCACTCTGGTTGGGGTGGGCCGTCTGCAAAGAGACTTCATGATCAATTTGCACTAATCAATGCTCTTCTCTCCTTTTCAGGAGAAGAATGCACATAATGCTGCTGAGCAGGTGAGGACTGGCGGAGGGCCAGGCACAGTTAGCCATTCTCAGCCACTTCGAGCAGGAGGCCCTGGATTTGGAGAGGCGCCATGCGCCCAGGTCCACTGGTGTGGGTGAGGCTGGGGTGCCAGGGGCAGGTATGTTTACCCAGGAGTGAGGTCGCCATTGTTCTCCAAACAGCCATAGCAGTGCTGAATGTTCAGTCATTTAATTTTGCAACATAGCTTGACCATTGCTTATGGAAGGATGAGTGCATAATGATCTGGGGGACAGGGATACACACTGACATTGTCTCCACGTTAACTGATCCAATGTCCTTGTTCTTCCTTTCAGCATCAACGGAACAGGGCCAGGAGGAGGAGCAGCAGAGGCTCCCTCTCACACCTGAGGGCCCTGAAGTCTCACCAGCATCACACCATCTGTGCCAGGCAGGCATCAGCGCAGATATTAGCACCTTGGCGGGAATTAGAACATCGGATAGTGTCCCTGGCACAGTGGTGAGGGCACTTTACAGTTGCTGGAGGAGTTGGCAGAGGCAGAGAGTGCCCATGGCGCCAGCAGTGGGAGGTCTGCAGGGGACCAGGCACATGTTCAGTCGGTGTCTGATGATGTGCTCTGGAGTGGTCCGTGACGCAGCAAGCACAGGAAATGTGGCCGGGTGTGCGGGAGCATCTGGGGGAGATACATGAGGCTGTGCTTGGCTTGATGTCCGTGGTGAAGGAGTCTATGCAGATGATCGCCGAAGCAATAAGCCTCATGTCCGAGCGCCACGCATCCTCCGTGGAGAGAGTGGCGACTCTGGTGGAGAGGCTCCTTCAGGAGACCCATCAGGGCTTCCAGGGGATGCACTCGGACCAGCAAACTCTCACATTGGCATTGACCTCAGCTGGTCAGTGCCAGTGTGGGAGATGGTCTGGGCACCAAGTTTCCCAGCTCGGTGCCCATCCATCCACGGTGAGCAGGGAGATCCAAAGCGACCTCACGTCAGCGCAGCAGCTTCCTGTCGTCTCTGCGGGCTCCTCTCAGGGTGCTCCAGACGAGGGCGGCAGCTCCTCTGCCCCTCTACCAGTGACCGTAGCATCCGGTGAGGCTGCGACGACTGAGGAGATGCCAGCTGTGGAACTGGCAGCTCCCTCCCAGGTGGGGCCAGCACAGGCTCCACGGGCCAGAGGACGACCACCAAGGTCATCGAGGCCAACAGGACAGCAGAGTCGGCAGCTGTCTCAGATACCACTCCCAGCGACGGGGCAGCACCAAGACATAGCACCTAGAAAGGTAAACATAAGGCAGCTTAGGCACACTGTGGGTTTCTCACTGATGCTTTTGTGTTGGCCCGCAATGAGGTCTTTCTGATTTGTTTTGATTTTCAACATCAATGTCATTTTGTTTCCTATAGTTTCTTTGCTTGTGATATTAAATTCAGACATGTGACCATGGCTGAGGGTGCCTCTTTTCTTCTGCAGGTGGATAGTTTACAAGACTGTAATGAGTGCTTTGTGGGACATTCAGCTATATTAACAAGGCCCTTAGTTAACGTTCCTAACCTAGCAGATTTTGCACTCAGGTATTGAGAACGGAGCCTACAGCCCAGACTTGTTCTGGAGGTCCATATGTGGTGTGCTAGCTGAAGGTTCATTGGATTAAAACCTCCCAGGTGTCTCTGCCTCCCTGGAGTCTGCCCGGGTCAGCGTCTACCCCCTCAGCATTCCCCTGTGCCTGCTCATCCTCAGACTCACCGCTGGACTCATCGTGTGCAGCCGCAGCCACTGTGTCGACGTCTTTATCGTCCACTGTGTCCCCCCCTTTCCAGTACAAGATTGTGGAGAGTGCAGCATGCAACCACCATCACCGAGACACGATCTGGAGGGGTACTGGAGTGCACCCCCTGAGGGGTCCAGGCATCGGAAGCGCATTTTGAGAAAACTGATTTGTTCTCTCCTCCACAGCCCCTGAGGAGGTGTGTCTCCTATTGTACCGCTGCTCAGCCTCTGTTCTTGGATGGCAGAGAGGTGTCATGAGCCACCTTCTGAGGGGATAGCCCTTGTCACCCAGCAGCCATCCATCCAGCCGGGCTGGAGCACTGAAGAGCCCCGGCACCTGGGAGTGTCTGAGGATGTAGGTGTCTTGGGAGCTGCCTGGGTACCTTGCACAGACTTGTAGAATCAGCATCCTGTGGTCACACACTATCTGCACGTTCATGGAGTGGAAGCCCTTCCTGTTGACGAAGGCACCGGGCTCACCTGCTGGCGCTTTGATGGCCACATGTGTACAGTCTATAGCACCCTGGACACGGGGGAAGCCAGCAATGGCCGTGAAGCCTCTGGCTCACTGTGCCTGGCTTGCCTGGTCCCAACAGGAATGGATGAAGGTCAATGCACACCTGAACAGAGCGTCTGTAACCTGCTTGACACAAGCTAATTGTGACACACCGCAAAGATCACCCACCGAGCCTTGGAAGGAGCCAGAAGCATAGCAGTTGAGGACAGCTGTGACCTTCAGAGCATAGGGTGTCCACCTACATAGTTAGGGGAGATCTTAGGGCCAATCATCTGACAGATATAGTTGTCTGTCTCCCTTGACAGTTGGAGCCTCCTTCGGCGCCGCACCTCAGACATATTGAGGTAGCTGCTTCGCCACCTGTAAACTCTGGCAGCAGATAGTGATGTCTTTTGTGGCCCCTTCCACCTTGGACTACCTCTTGGCCCTACGCCCCTTGTGCCTGTGCCTGTCCTCCCAAAGGTGGCTCCCCTGGAGGCTGAATGTGCACTCCTGGCCTCCTCCCCCTTCAGAGGAGGTGCCTCCATTGGAAAGTTCAACTTCCATTCCCAAGCTAAGGGAAGACTCCCTGAAAGCAGCAAGCCCAAAAAGGATT
>JANJGN010000437.1:0-107500 GCA_026770705.1 Isurus oxyrinchus | reverse complement strand
CGAGAGGACTAGGCCCAAGTGACAGCAGAAATTCAACACATGTTAGAAAATCACCTAATTGAGCCGAGTCAAAGCAGTTGGATCTTTCCAGTAGTGTTAGTGCCTAAACCTGACCAGTCAATCAGATTTTGCATAGACTATAGAAAGGTTAATGCAGTGACCCCTACCCAGTGCCCATTGTCTGTCAGGATAAGCACCGACTCCTCACCACTCTGGATTGGATGAAGCATCTCTGGAAAAGTGAGTGAGTGGGTGGTTGATGGGGACAGTGTAGAGGGAGTTTTACTCAGTATCTAACCCCGTGCTGTACCTGTCCTGGGAGTGTTTGATGGGGACAGTGTAGAGGGAGCTTTACTCTGTATCTAACCCCGTGCTGTACCTGTCCTGGGAGTGTTTGATGGGGACAGTGTAGAGGGAGCTTTACTCTGTATCTAACCCCGTGCTGTACCTGTCCTGGGAGTGTTTGATGGGGACAGTGTAGAGGGAGTTTTACTCAGTATCTAACCCCGTGCTGTACCTGTCCTGGGAGTGTTTGATGGGGACAGTGTAGAGGGAGCTTTACTCTGTATCTAACCCCGTGCTGTACCTGTCCTGGGAGTGTTTGATGGGGACAGTGTAGAGGGAGCTTTACTCTGTATCTAACCCCGTGCTGTACCTGTCCTGGGAGTGTTTGATGGGGACAGTGTAGAGGGAGCTTTACTCTGTATCTAACCCCGTGCTGTACCTGTCCTGGGAGTGTTTGATGGGGACTGTGTAGAGGGAGCTTTACTCTGTATCTAACCCCATGCTGTATCTGTCCTGGGAGTGTTTGATGGGGACAGTGTAGAGGGAGCTTTACTCTGTATCTAACCCCATGCTGTACCTGTCCTGGGAGTGTTTGTTGGGGACAGTGTAGAGGGAGCTTTACTCTGTATCTAACCCCATGCTGTACCTGTCCTGGGAGTGTTTGATGGGGACAGTGTAGAGGGAGCTTTACTCTGTATCTAACCCCATGCTGTACCTGTCCTGGGAATGTTTGATGGGGACAGTGTAGAAGGAGTTTTACTCTGTATCTAACCCCGTGCTGTACCTGTCCTGGGAGTGTTTGATGGGGACAGTGTAGAGGGAGCTTTACTCTGTATCTAACCCCGTGCTGTACCTGTCCTGGGAGTGTTTGATGGGGACGGTGTAGAGGGAGGTTTACTCTGTATCTAACCCTGTGCTGTACCTGCCCTGGGAATGTTTGATGGGGACGGTGTAGAGGGAGCTTTACTCTGTATCTAACCCCGTGCTGTACCTGTCCTGGGAGTGTTTGATGGGGACAGTGTAGAGGGAGCTTTACTCTGTATCTAACCCCATGCTGTACCTGTCCTGGGAGTGTTTGATGGGGACGGTGTAGAGGGAGCTTTACTCTGTATCTAACCCCGTGCTGTACCTGTCCTGGGAATGTTTTATTCTGACACTGAATGACAAAAGTGAAAAAGATTGCTTTCTGGTAATGTTTGTTGAGTCTAATATTGAGCAATTAAAGATGTAAAATTAAAACGATAGTAAATGCTGAACATCCTCTTTTTGTGAATCGCTCTTGCAGCCACGGTACCATGTTCTGAACTCTGTTGCCTCTTATCCAGCTATTACTGGGGTAGCTGTTGAGAATGAAATGTTTGCTGATTCCACAATGTCCTGATGGTAGCTGGATTATTTCAGTGCTCAGAGTGAGAACGCTGTAATTTTCCATTTGCCCAGGTACTTGACTTGGTGCATTTTGCCAACAGGGAAACACGCTGATCTCAGACTTTCTCTGGTAGTTCAGTCACGTATCAAAGCTTAAAAAACAACCGCTGAACAAACACAGCTTCCAAAGTGGGTAAATACAGATACCAACTCGGCCATAGAGATTCTGGATCCAGTTTAACCCATTCATCTCCCAGCACAAACCTCAGAGATGGTCACTCTGCACCGTCTGCATAGCTCTCAGGCTGGCAGGGGCTGGGTTCTGGGCTCTGCCAATCTCACCCAATGTTACGGGGGCAGCCATGTTACCTCAGTCCTGCTGTCCATCCCTGATCAGTGACTTTAAACCGATTCGTTGGGTTAGATCAAGGTCAGAGTTCAAATGGCAGACCACACATTGGGCCTGTACTCTCGCCAATGTTATTGGCTACCTTTAACCTTTGCACTATTAAAGTCTCCAGCAGCACAACCATTAATCTGCCCCCTCCCCTCCATTAATCTGCCCCCTCCCCTCCAGTAATCTGCCCCCTCCCCTCCATTAATCTGCCCCCTCCCCTCCAGTAATCTGCCCCCTCCCCTCCAGTAATCTGCCCCCTCCCCTCCATTAATCTGCCCCCTCCCCTCCAGTAATCTGCCCCCTCCCCTCCAGTAATCTGCCCCCTCCCCTCCATTAATTTGCCCCCTCCCCTCCAGTAATCTAACCCTTTCCCTCCATTAATCTGCCCCCTCCCCTTCATTATTCTACTCTCCTCCTGTCCGTTAATCTACTCCCCTCCCCAGCCATTAATGTACCCCCTCTCCTCCCCTATTCATTAATCTATGCCGCTCCCTGCCTGTCCATAATGTAACCCCCCCTTCCTTCGTCCTCCCCAAACCTAAACACTCGCATATAATCAACATGCATTCATTAGCTTAACATCCCATTTAGTAACTTCACTTCACTTCCAAAGTTCTACAGATTCTGGAATGGTTCCTGAAGATTGGAAGGTAGCAAATGTCACCCCACTATTTAAGAAGGGAGGGAGAGAGAAAACAGGGAACTACAGACCTGTTAGCCTGACATCAGTAGAAGGGAAAATGCTAGAATCAATTCTAAAGGATGTGATAAATGGATACTTGGATAATTATGATCTGATTGGATAAAGTCAGCATGGATTTGTGAGTGGAAAATCATGTTTGCCAAACCTGTTGGAGTTTTTTGAGGATGTTACTAACAGAATTTATGAAGGGGAGTTGATGGACGTAGTGTACTTGGATTTGCAGAAGGCTTTTGATAAAGTCCCTCACAGGAGGTTGGTTAACAAAATTAAAGCACATGGGATAGGAGGCTATATACTGACATGGATTAAGGATTGGCTAACAGACAGAAAACAGAGAGTAGGAATAAATGGGTCATTCTCACATTGACAGGCTGTAACTAGTGGGGTACCACAGGGATCAGAACTTGGGCCCCAGTTGTTCACAATCTATATCAATGATTTGGATGTGGGGACCAAATGTAATATTTCCAAGTTTGCGGAAGATACAAAGTTAGGTGGGAATGTGTGTTGTGAGGAAGATGTAAAGTGGTTACACGAGGATTTGGACAGACTTAGTAAGAGGGCAAGAACATGGCAGATGGAATATAATATGGAAAAATGTGAGGTTGTCCACTTTGGTGGGAGGAACGAATGTACAGAGTATTTCCTAAATGGTAAGAGATTAGAAAGTGTAGATGTACAAAGGGACCTGGGTGTCCTTGTCAATAAGTCATTGAAAGCTAACATGCAGGTGCAGCAGGCAGTTAGGAAGCTAAGGGAGTGTTAGCCTTTATCACAAGAGGATTTGAGTACAGGCGGAGTGAAGTCTTGTTTTAATTGTATAGAAGCTTGGTTAGACCGCACCTGGAGTACTGTGTGCAGTTTTGGTCCCATTACCTCAGAAAGGATATTATTGTCACAAAGGGAGTGCAACGAAGGTTCACCAGACTTGTTCCTTGGATCGCAGGACTGTCCTGTGAAGAGAGATTGGGGAAACTGGGTCTGTATTCTCTAGAGTTTCGAAGAATGAGAGATGACCTCATTGAAACCTACAAAATACTTAAAGGGACAGAGAGGGAAGATGCAGGTGAGACGTTTCCCCTGGCTGGGAGTCTAGAACCAGGGACACAATTTCAAAATAAGGGGGAAGCCAGTTAGGACTGAGATAAGGAGAAATTTCTTTGTTCAGAGGGTTGTGAATCTTTGGAATTCTCTACCCCAGAGAGCCGTGGAAGATCAATCATTGAGTGGGTTTAAGGCAGAGATTGACAGGTTTCTAAATAGTAATGACATAAAGGGATATGGGGATAGTGTGGGATAAAGGCATTGAAGTGGATCATTTGAATGACAGAGCAGACTCGATGGGCTGAATGGCCTAATTATGGTCCTATGTCAGACTCTTTAACCTGTAGCAATCACATTAACCTAACCTTCACTCAGTCACTTAAACCACCTTCCCCCTGCCAGTAACTGAACCCGAACTCACTAACCTAATCCCTGCTCATTAACCTGATTAAAATTTATTAACCTAATCCCTGTTCATTAATCTCATAGAGTCATAGTCATAGAGTCACATGGGTCTACAGCACAGAAAAAGGCCCTTCGGCCCATCAGGTCTGCGCCAGTCAAACAAGTACCTAACTATTCTAATCCCATTTTCCAGCACTAGGCCCATTGCCTTGTATGCCATGGCATCGCATGCACATCCAAACACTTCTTAAATGTTATGAGGGTTTCTGCCTCTACCACCCTTTCAGGCAGTGAGTTCCAGATTCCCACCATCCTCTGGGTGAAAAAATGCTTCCTCACATCCCCTCTAAACCTCCTGCCCCTTACCTTAAATCTATGCCCCCTGGTTATTGATCCCTCCACCAAGGGGAAAAGTTCCTTCCTGTCTACCCTATCTATGCCCCTAATAATTTTATACACCTCAATCATGTCCCCCCTCAATCTCCTCTGCTCCAAGGAAAATAACCCCAGTCTATCCAATCTCTCCTCATAACTAAAACTCTCCAGCCCAGGCAACATCCTGGTAAATCTCCTCTGCACTCTCTCTAGTGCAATCACATCCTTCCTATAATGCGGATTCCAGAACTGCACGCAATACTCTAGCTGTGACCTAACCAGCATTTTATACAGTTCCAGCATAAACTCCCTGCCCTTATATTCTATGCCTCGGCTAATAAAGGCAAGTATCCCATATGCCTTCTTAACCACCTTATCTACCTGTCCTGCTACCTTAAGAGACCGGTGGACATGTACACCGAGGTCCCTCTGATCCCAGGGTCCTACCATTCTTCGTGTATTCCCATGCCTTGTTTGTCCCGCCTAAGTGCATCACCTCACACTTATCCAGATTAAATTCCATTTGCCACTGATCAGCCCATCTGACCAGCCCGTCTATATCCTTCTGTAACCCAAGGCTATCCTTCCCACTATTTACCACCCCATCAATTTTGGTGTCATCTGTGAACTTACTGATCAACCCTCCTACATTCAAGTCTAAATCGTTTATATATACCACAAACAGCAAGGGACCCAACACCGATCCCTGTGGAACCCCACTGGACACAGGCATCCAGTCACAAAAACACCCCTCGCCCATCACCCTCTGCTTCCTGCCACTCAGCCAACTCTGGATCCAATTTGCCAAATTGCCTTGGGTCCCATGGGGCTCTTACCTTCGTTATCAGTCTCCCATGCGGGACCTTATCAAAAGCCTTGCTGAAGTCCAAGTCGACTATGTCAAATACATTGCGCTCACCTTCACACCTGGTCACCTCTTCAAAAAATTCAATCAAATTGGTCAGACATGACCTCTCCTTAACAAAACCATGCTGACTGTCCTTGATTAATCCCTGCGTCTCCAAGTGTAGATTAATTCTGTCCCCTGGAATTGCTTCCAATAGTTTCCCCACCACTGAGGTTAGACTGACTGGCCTGTAGTTCCCTGGTTTATCCTTTCCTCCCTTCTTGAATAACGGTACCACATTGGCTGTCCTTCAGTCCTCTGGCACCTCTCCTGTGGCCAGAGAGGTATTGAAAATTATTGCCAGCGCCCCTGCTATCTCCTCCCTTACCTCACTCAACAGCCTGGGATACATTTCATCCGGGCCTGGAGATTTATCTACCTTTAAGCCTGCCAGACCACTTAGAACCTCCTCCTTCTCTATGCTAATTTCTTTAATTATATCACAGTCCTTCTGCCTGATTTCCATACCCACGTCGTCCCTCTCACTTGTGAAAACTGACACAAAGTATTCATTTAGAACCCTACCTACGTCTTCTGGCTCCACACACAAATTACCACTATGGTCCTTAATGGGCCCTATTCGTTCCCTAGTGATCCCCTTACTCTTAATGTACTTGTAAAATAACTTTGGATTTTCCTTTATTTTACCTGCCAATGTTTCCTCATGCCCCCTTTTTACTCTCCTAATTTCCTTTTTAAGTTCCCCCCACACATTCTATACTCCTCTAGGGCTTCTGCTGTTTTGAGCCCTCAGTATCTGCTATAAGCCTCCCTTCTTCTCTTTATCCAAACCTGTATATCCCTCGACATCCAGGGTTCCCTGGATTTGTTGGTCCCACCCTTTATCTTTACTGGAATATGTTGGCCCTGTACTCTCCCTATCTCCTTCTTCAATGAGTCCCACTGCTCTGATGCAGACTTATCTAAAAGTAGCTGCTCCCAGTCCACTCTGGCCAAATCATATCTGATCTTATTAAAATTGGCCTTCCCCCAATTTAGAACTCTGATTTCTGGCCCATCCTTGTCCTTTCCATACCAACCTTGAATCTAATGGAGTTATGATCACTATCTGCAAATTGTTCCCCCACTGATACCTCTACCACTTGCCCGGATTCATTCCCTAAAATTAAGTCCAGGACTGCCCCCTCTCTTGTAGGACCTTCTAGGTACTGGCTTAAAAAGCTCTCCTGGATGTATTTTAAGAATTCCACTCCCTCTAAACCTATCACACTATGACTAACCCAGGTAATGTTAGAGAAGTTGAAATCCCCCACTATTACTACCCTATGATGTTTACAGTTCTCTGAAATTTGCCTAGATATCTGCCCTTCTATTTTTCTCTGACTGTTTGGGGGCCTATAGTACACTCCAAGTAGTTCTACCCTTATGGCTTCATTTGAGGAGCCTTCTAAGATGTCATCCCTCCTTACTGCTGTAATTGATTCCTTGATCAATATTGCGATACTCCCTCCTCTTTTACCTCCTTCCCTGTCTCACCTAAAGACCCTATATCCTGGAATATTGAGCTGCCAATCCTGCCCCTCTCTCAACCATGTCTCTGTGACAGCAATGACATCAGACTTCCATGTGTTAATCTGTGCCCTCAACTCATCTGCCTTATTTGTCAGACTCCTTGCATTAAAATAAATACCATCCAACCTTGCCAAACTCCCTTGTGCCTTAACTGGCCTATAGCTTCTATGCTTTCCAGACTCACTTGCTCTCTCTTCTAATTTTGGCTGTGCATCTCCCCCTGCTGAACCTCCCCTCAGGAGCCCATCCCCCTGACAAGTTAGTTTAAACCCTCCCCAACAGCACTAGCAAACCTCCCCGCAAGGATGTTGGTCCCATTCCAGTTCAGGTGTAGCCCGTCTGCCTTGTACAGGTCCCACCGACCGCAGAAACGGTCCCAATGTCCCAGAAATCTGAAGCCCTCCCTCCTGCACCATCTCTCCAGCCACACATTCATCTGGACTAACCTCCTATTTCTATACTCACTAGCATGTGGCACTGGAAGTAATCCAGAGATTACTACCTTTGAGGTCCTGTTTTAATCTGCTTCCTAGCTCCCTAAATTCTGCTTGCAGGACCTCATCCCTCTTTCTCCCTGTGTTGTTGGTACCAATATGTACCACGATCTCTGTCTGTTTTACCTCCCCCTTTAGAATGTTGTTCAGTGACATCCTTGACCCTGGCACCAGGGAGGCAACGTACCATCCTGGAGTCATGTCTACGGCCACAGAAACACCTGTCTGTTGCCCTTACTATCGAGTCTCCTACCACTATTGCTCTTCCCCTCTGTTTCCTGCCCCCCAGTGCAGCTGAGCCACTCACAGTGCCATGAGTGTGGCTGCTCTCCCCAGAGGAACTGTCACTCTCACCGCTTTCCAAAATAGAGAAATGGTTCTTGAGCGAGATTCACCCTGGGGATTTCCTGTCTACCTGCCTGACACCTTTCTTCTGACTGATGGTCACCCATTCCCTCTCTGTCGGCAATTCCGTAAGCTGTGAGGTGACCACATCTAAAAAACGTGCTATCCACGAAACTCTCAGCCTCGCGGATGTACCTCAGTGTCTCCAGCTGCCACTCAAGCTCCAAAACTCAGAGCTCAAGTAGCTGCAGCTGGTGGCACTTCCTGCACACGTGGTCAGTCAGAGCGCAAGGAGCATCTAGGATTTCCCACATGTTGCAGGCGGTACATAACACGGGACTGAGCTGCCCTGCCATGCCTCTAGTTGGAAAAAACCCTTACTTTAGGTTAAATACAGTAGAAAAACATTAAATTATGTATGTACTTTAATTCAAATCTAGAACACTTACCTTTCCTTAGTTTAATCTACTTTAAACTGGAGAAAAACACTTACCCATTATTCACCAATCAGCTCTCACCTTTGTGCTGATGTCACTTTTTGAATCTTTCCTGCACTCACGCTGGTTCTAATCTCTCCGCCGCTCTCTCGCGCTGTCTTGTGATGTCACTCTTGTTACTTTCAACAAGAACTGACTGTAGGACACTCTTCCCAGACTGCTTCACCGCGATGCTGACTGCAGGACACTCTTCCCAGACTGCTTCACCGTGATGCTGACTGCAGGACACTCCTCCCAGACTGCTTCACCGCGATGCTGACTGCAGGACACTCTTCCCAGACTGCTTCACCACGATGCTGACTGCAGTACACACTTCCCAGACTGCTTCACCACGATGCTGACTGCAGGACACTCTTCCCAGACTGCTTCACCGCGATGCTGACTGCAGTACACTCTTCCCAAGTTAAATCTGATTAAAACTCATTAACATTATTGAATTTCTGTCACTGTTCTGAGAGGTGCATTAGATTTTTCAAACGCATTTTGTCATGGATTATTCCAGTTACACTCCCTCCATTGACAGCAAGTGGTTGACCCCTGGTCACAAACTGCCAACTGCCCTTCCCCACTGTCCTGCCATTGGTTAGCCCATCCCATCCTTGTGACAACACCTTTGTCTGACCAATCAGACAACAAACAGGCTCTTAATGACTCGATTGGATGAATCTGGACTGTCAATCAAAGAGGTTTTTAACCCATTATCAATATTTTTATAACGAATAAAAGTTCAAAGAAAATGAAAATAATCACTTCATTTTATTGACTATGTTATTAATTTTCTTGGTTTTTGCCAGCCGCAGGACCTAATTAACCTTCCGTTCATGGAGACTTGAGGATAACCCTGAAGGGTCGGTAAACCCTCACTGAGTGTCCAGTGCCTATTCAGAGTAATCCTTCATTACTAACACTGCCAGCATGTCCAGTCAGTGGGTTTCATTCCCCAGCTCCTGAAGGGAGAAATGTCAAAAGGGGAGGGAGACAGAGAGTAGGAAATTACAGGCCAGTTAGCCTAACATCTGTCACAGGGAAAATGTTAGAAGTTTTTTTTTAAGTTGTGATAGCAGGGCAGAGTCAACATGGTTTTGTGAAAGGGAATTCATGTTTAACCAATTTGTTGGTGTTCTTTGAAGGAGACACATGTGCTGTGGGTAAAGAGGAACCGGTGGATGTACTGTACTTAGATTTCCAGAAGGCATTTGATAAAGTGCCACATCAAACGTTACTGCAGAAAATAAAAGCTCATGGTGTAGGGGGTAACATATTGCCATGGATAGGAGATCGGCTGGCTAACACGAAGCAGAGAGTTGGCATAAATGGGTCATTATCTGGTTGGCAAGATGTAACACGTGGTGTGCCACAGGGATCGGTGCTGGGGCATCAACTGTTTACAGTTTATATCAATGATTTGGATGAAGGAATTGCTAAATTTGCTGATGACACAAAGATAGGTAGGAAAATAAATAATGAAGAGAACATACGGAGAATACAAACAGATATAGACTGGTAAAGTGAGAGGGCAAATGCCTGGCAAATGGAGTTTAATGTGGGAACATGTGAAATCGTCCATTTTGGCAGCAAGAATAAAAAAAGAAGCTTATTATCTAAATGGTGAGAGTTTGCAGAGCTCTGAGATTCAGAGGGATCTGGGTGTCCTGGTGCATGAATCACAAAAGGTTAGTATGCAGTTACAGCAAGTAATTGTTTTCTCTCAGAGGGTTGTGAGCCTTTGGAACTCTCTTCCTCAAAAGGTGGTGGAAGCAGAGTCTTAGAATATTTTTAAGGCAGAGCTAGATAGAGACGTGATAAGCAAGGGGATGAAAGGTTTTCGGGGGTAGGTGGGAATGTGGAATTGAGGTTACTATCAGATCAGCCATGATCTTATTGAATGGCGGAGCAGGCTCGAGGGGCCGAGTGGCCTACTCCTGCTCCTAATTCAGATGTTTCCATGTTTAATATGGTAGAAACTGCCCATAGGAAAGGCTGGATGGGGCTCTGTGGGTGGGGGGTCTTTGAGTCATTATGGGTCAAAGATATCAATCCAGAGCTGGAATTCAGATGTGAATTCGCTGCAGTGATCAGGACAGGCTTCCTCACTTGTGGAGGATGTTTATTTGGTTCAATATTGTTACAGTTTTGACCAGCATGTTGCAAATGCGTCCACCGTATCTTGTGCACTGGGGGTGCCCAGCACATCAGTACGGAAGGTAAGACTGAAGCATTTGCAATAATCCTCAGCCAGAAGTGCTGAGTGGATGATCCATCTCAGTCTCCTCCAGAGATCTCCAGCATCACAGATTCCAGTCTTCAGCCAATTCAATTCACTCCACGTGATATCAAGAAACAGCTGAAGGCACTGGATACTGCAAAGGATATGGGCCCTGACAATATTCCAGCAATAGTACTGAAGACTTGTGCTCCAGAACTTGTCGCGCCCCTAGCCAAGCTGTTCCAGTACAGCTACAACACTGTCATCTACCCGGCTATGTGGAAAATTGCCAAGGTATGTCCTGTACACAAAAAGCAGGACAAATCCAACTCAGCCAATTACAGCCCCATCAGTCTACTCTCGATCATCAGTAAAGTATGGAAGGGGTCATCAACAGTGCTATCAAGCAGCACTTGCTTAACAATAACCTGCTCACTGATGCCCAGTTTGGGTTCCGCCAGGGCCACTCAGCTCCTGACCTCATTACAGCCTTGGTTCAAACATGGACAAAGGAGCTGAACTCCCGAGGTGAGGTGAGAGTGACTGCCCTTAAATCAAGGCAGCATTTGACCGAGTGTGGCATCAAGGAGCCCTAACAAAACTGGAGTCAATGGGAATCAGGGAGAAACTCTCCACTGGTTGGAGTCATACCCAGCACAAAGGAAGATGGTTGTTGTTGTTGGAGATCAGTCATCTCAGCTCCAGGACATCACTGCAGGAGTTCCTCAGGGTAGTGTCCTCGGCCCAACCATCTTCAGCTGCTTCATCAATGACCTTCCTTCCATCATAAGGTCAGAAGTGGGGATGTTCGCTGATGATTGCACAATGTTCAGCACCATTCGCGACTCCTCAGATACTGAAGCAGTCCATGTCCAAATGCAGCAAGACCTGGACAATATCCAGGCTTGGGCTGACAAGTCGCAAGTAACATTTGTACCACACAAGTGTCAGGCAATGACCATCTCCAACAAGAGAGAATCCAACCATTGCCCCTTGACATTCAATGGCATTACCATCACTGAATCCTTCACTATCAACATCCTGGGGGTTGCCATTGACCAGAAACTGAACTGGACCAGCCATATAAATACTGTGGCTACAACAGCAGGTCAGAGACTTGAAATCCTGCGATGAGTATCTCACCTCCTGACTCCCCAAAGCCTATCCACCATCTACAAGGCACAAGTCAGGAGTGTGATGGAATACCCCCCACTTGCCTGGATGAGTGCAGCTCCCACAACACTCAAGAAGCTTGACACCGTCCAGGACAAAGCAGCTCGCTTGATTGGCACCACATCCACAAACATTCACTCCCTCCACCACCGACACACAGTAGCAGCAGTGTGTGTACCATCTACAAGATGCACTGCAGCAATTCACCACGGCTCCAAACCCTTAGACAGCACCTCCCAAACCCATGACCATTACCTCCTAGAAGGACAAGGGCAACAGATAAATGGGAACACCACCACCTGGAAGTTCCCCTCCAAGTCACTCAGCATCCTGACTTGTAAATATATCACCGTTCCTTCACTGTCGCTGGGTCAAAATCCTGGAACTCCCTCCCAAACAGCACTGTGGGTGTACCTACACCACATGGACTGCAGCGGTTCAAGAAGGCAGCTCAGCACCACCTTCTCAAGGGCAATTCTGGAGAGAGCTTTACTCTGTATCTAACCCCGTGCTGTACCTGTCCTGGGAGTGTTTGATGGGGACAGTGTAGAGGGAGCTTTACTCTGTATCTAACCCCGTGCTGTACCTGTCCTGGGAGTGTTTGATGGGGACAGTGTAGAGGGAGCTTTACTCTGTATCTAACCCCGTGCTGTACCTCTCCTGGGAATGTTTGATGGGGACAGTGTAGAGGGAGTTTTACTCTGTATCTAACCCTGTGCTGTACCTGTCCTGGGAGTGTTTGATGGGGACAGTGTAGAGGGAGTTTTACTCTGTATCTAACCCCATGCTGTATCTGTCCTGGGAGTGTTTGATGGGGACAGTGTGGAGAGAGCTTTACTCTGTATCTAGCCCCGTGCTATGCCTGTCCTGGAAGGTTTGATGGGGACAGTGTAGAGGGATCTTTACTCCATATATAACCCTGTGCTGTACCTGTCCTGCAAGTGTTTGATGGGGACAGTGTAGAGGGAGCTTTACTCTGTATCTAACCCTGTGCTGTACCTGTCCTGGGAGTGTTTGATGGGGACAGTGTAGAGGGAGCTTTACTCTGTATCTAACCCCGTGCTGTACCTGTCTTGCGAGTGTTTGATGGGGACATTATAGAGGGAGTTTTACTCTGTATCTAACCCCGTGCTGTAGCTGTCCTGGGAGTGTTTGATGGGGACAGTGTAGAGGGAGCTTTACTCTGTATCTAACCCCGTGCTGTACCTGTCCTGGGAGTGTTTGATGGGGACAGTGTAGAGGGAGCTTTATTCTGTATCTAACCACATGGGGATTAGATACAGAGTAAAGCTCTATCTGTATCTGTATCTGTATCGGTCTTCAAACTCCTTTTCACAACATACTTTCCTCTCTACTTTTGTGTCGTCTGCAAATTTACCTTCCATGACTTCGCTTCCATCATCTAAGTCATTGACAGTAAATGTAATTGATGGTGCTGTACATAGATAACAGTGAGTAATTCATTGCCTGTGAAGCACTTTACATTGTCCTGAGGAAGAGAGAAACGCTATATCAATGCAAGTCCTTCCCTCCTTTCTTTCTTTTCCTCGGGCAATAAATGCAATTTCAGCTCTTCTATTTAGCAATCAGGAAAAAGGCTTGGAGGTAAGCTCAGAAAGCAGTTCTCACTTTCTTTCCTAAGATAAAAACAAAATACTGCGGATGCTGGAAATCTGAAACAGAAACAAAAATAGCTGGAAAGCCTCAGCAGGTCTGACAGCGTCTGTGCAGAGGAAGACAGGGTTAACGTTTCCAGTCTGTATGACTCAGGAGGCTCTGTAGAAGAGTCTTACAGACTCGAAATGGTAACTCTGCTTTCTCTCCACAGACGCTGACTCTCTGGTTCTTGCTTCAAAATATCAATAAGTTGATGACATTTCCTTTTGTGTTTTGTGTGTAAAGTTGGGTTAAAATATGTTGAGAAGCAATGGGTTCGGAAGAATTTTCAGCTTTGGTGTCAACAGGTACTTTCTGTACCTGGACTGGGAAGGATGGACAGAGGAATGTGCGGGGGGAGAGATGGGATGGGGATGGGTGGACAGAGGAATGTGCAGGGGAAGAGATGGGATGGGGATGGGTGGACAGAGGAATGTGCAGGGGAAGAGATGGCATGGATTTGTTGATGGAGTGACATTCTCCTGCTCAGAGAATTTCTTACGTCTTGTAACTTAGGTCTAGGCTTCTACCGCAGATCGTCCCTAATGGGATGGTGAAGAAGTTAAGAGATTTAGAAAAATATGTGCAACTTCCAAGCTTAGAGTCATATTCTGCACAGTCTTTGCTCTGTGCACATTGGAGCAGTAAATGATGAAGACAGTTCCGAATCCCCACGCCCCATCCCTTCTCATCCGCATCACAGGGTCATCAGGAAGTAGCTCCCAGCTGATTGACCGTGAGTTCAGGCTGTTTATCCCTCCTGTGAATCTCTACACGTTAATGGAGAATAATATCCAAAGGCCACAAACACACCTAGGACATATCCAACAGCTGATGTGTGCAACAGAATGTCACTTGCCCCAGGCAGGTGGTTCTCCAGAAATGACAGCTCGTCTCCAATGTGGTTTGGCAAACTCAGTGGGGTTTGAGTTTTAAAGCAACACATTCACCAAACATCCTTCCCAGGATTCCACCCATTGAGCAGCTCATCCAATCAGCAGCATTCTTATTGCTGTTAGCCCCTGAGGTGTCAATGATAGATTATAATTAAGCATTGACAGTAATTGTGCGAATCTGTCAGCACTGGCATCAGCCATTACAATAAACAAGTGCGTGGGTCGATATTGGGAGCACAGGAATGTCTGGTAATTAATATTCCATTTATTGGCTTGTGAGACAAAGGTGCAATAATTGGGTGAAGAGTCAGCAGTTTATCTGTCTTTGTATCAGCCTCACTGAGATAAAGGATGTCTCACTCAGTCAGAGGATTGACTCAAACTGTAAATGAAGTAAACAAACAAAATGCACACATATCCAAGATATTGTTCACAAAAACCCAACATATTATTTCCAAATACACTGAAAATGAATGAATAATAAAGTCAATTTTAAACTGTTTTCAAGATTGGGGGTGGGAGATAGATGGGATAGGGGAGTGAGGGTATTGGAGGGATGGGGGAGTGAGGGTATTGGAAGGATGGGGGATGGGGAAGTGAGGGTATTGGAGGGATGGGGGAGTGAGGGTATTGGATGGATGGGGGAGTGAGTGTATTGGAGGGATGGGGATGAAAGAGTGAGTGTATTGGAGGGATGAGGATGGGAGAATGAGGGTATTGGAGGGATGGGGGATGGGAGAGTGAGGGTATTGGAGGGATGGGGGAATGGGAGAGTGAGGGTATTGAAGGGATGGAGATGGGAGAGTGAGGGTATTGGAGAGATGGGGAAATTGGAGAGTGAGGGTATTGGAGGGATGGGGGATGGGAGAGTGAGTGTATTGGAGGGATGGGGGAATGAGAGAGTGAGGGTATTGGAGGAATGGGGGATGAGAGAGTGAGGGTATTGGAGGATGGGGGAATGGGAGAGTGAGGATATTGGAGGGGTGGGGGATGGGAGAGTGAGAGTATTGGAGAGATGGGGGATGGGAGAGTGAGGGTATTGGAGAGATAGGGAATGTGAGAATGAGGGTATTAGAGGATTGGGGGATGGAGGAGTGAGGGTATTGGAGAGATGGGTTATGGGAGAGTGAGGGTATTGGAGAGATGAGGGAATCAGAGAGTGAGGGTATTGGAGAGATGAGGGAATCGGAGAGTGAGGGTATTGAGGGATGGGAATGGGAGAGTGAGGATATTTGCAGAATGGGGGAATGGGAGAGTGAGGGTATTAGAGGGATGGGGGAATGGGAGAGTGAGGATATTGGAGGGATGGGGGAATAGGAGAGTGAGGGTATTGGAGGGATGGAGGAATGGGAGAGTGAGGGTATTGGAGGGATGGGGGATGGAAGAGTGAGGGTATTGGAGGGATGGGGATGGGAGAGTGAGGGTTTTGGAGGGATGGGGGATGGGAGAGTGAGGGTATTGGAGAGATGGGGGAATGGGAGAGTGAGGGTATTGGAGGGATGGGGGAATGAGAGTGAGGGTATTGGAGGAATGGGGGAATGGGAGAGTGAGGGTATTGGAGAGATGGGGGATGGGAGAGTGAGGGTATTGGAGGGATGGGGGAATGGGAGAGTGAGGGTATTGGAGGGATGGGGGAATGGGAGAGTGAGGGTATAGGAGGGATGGGGGATGGGAGAGTGAGGGTATTGGAGGGATGGGGGATGGGAGAGTGAGGGTATTGGAGAGATGGGGGAATGGGAGAGTGAGGGTATTGGAGGTTTGGGGATGGGAGAGTGAGGGTATTGGAGGGATGGGGGAATGGGAGAGTGAGGGTATTGGAGGGATGGGGATGGGAGAGTGAGGGTATTGGAGAGATGGGGGAATGGGAGAGTGAGGGTATTGGAGGGATGGGGATGGGAGAGTGAGGGTATTGGAGGGATGGGGGAATGGGAGAGTGAGGGTATTGGAGGGATGGGGATGGGAGAGTGAGGGTATTGGAGAGATGGGGGAATGGGGAGAGTGAGGGTATTGGAGGGATGGGGATGGGAGAGTGAGGGTATTGGAGGGATGGGGGAATGGGAGAGTGAGGGTATTGGAGGAATGGGGGAATGAGAGTGAGGGTATTGGAGAGATGGGGGAATGAGAGTGAGGGAATTGGAGGGATGGGGGAATGGGAGAGTGAGGGTATTGGAGGGATGGGGATGGGAGAGTGAGGGCATTGGAGGGATGGGGGAATGGGAGAGTGAGGGAATTGGAGGGATGGGGGAATGGGAGAGTGAGGGTATAGGAGGGATGGGGGATGGGAGAGTGAGGGTATTGGAGAGATGGGGGAATGGGAGAGTGAGGGTATTGGAGGGATGGGGGAATGAGAGTGAGGGAATTGGAGGGATGGGGGAATGGGAGAGTAAGGGTATTGGAGAGATGGGGGGAATGGGGAGAGTGAGGGTATTGGAGGGATGGGGGAATGGGAGAGTAAGGGTATTGGAGGGATGGGGATGGGAGAGTGAGGATATTGGAGGGATGGGGGATGGGAGAGTGAGGGAATTGGAGGGATGGGGGATGGGAGAGTGAGGGTATTGGAGGGATGGGGATGGGAAAGTGAGGGTATTGGAGGGATGGGGGAATGAGAGTGAGGGTATTGGAGGGGTGGGGGATGGGAGAGTGAGGGTATTGGAGGGGTGGGGGATGGGAGAGTGAGGGAATTGGAGGGGTGGGGGATGGGAGAGTGAGGGAATTGGAGGGATGAACTTTGATGAGAGGTTTGAAATATGAACCCTCTGTTCTGCCATTTAATTAGATCATGGCTGATCTGTATTTTAACCCCATCGCCCTCCCTGGTTCCACAACCTTAAACCTGTAGGTGACAAAAATCTCTCAATCTCAGTTTGGAATGTGATTCCACACTCTCAGCAGCATTTCGGGGAGAGTTTCAGATTCCAGCTCCCCGTGTGAGGAGATGCTTCCTGACATCCTGGCTGATAGGCACGGCTCCAATCTTAATGTTCTGCCCCCTTGTATTCCAGCCCCCCCCCTCCGTCTTCCCCCTTCCTCCCCCCTCCTACCTGCCCCCCTCCCCCTCCCCCTCCGCCCCACCCCCCTCCCTTCTCCCCGTCCCTCCCCCCTCCTCCCTCTTCCCCCCTCCTTCCTGCCCCCCCTCCCCCTCCTCCCTCTTCTCCCTCCTCCCCACCTGCCCCCGCCTGCCCCACCTCCCTCTCCCCCACCTCCCTCCCCTCTCCCCCTCCTCCCCTCTCCCTCCCTCCACCCCTATCCCCTCTCCCCGTTCATCCCCTCTTCCCCCCTCCCCTCTCCCCCCACCCCTCCCCCCCTCCTCCCTCCCCTCCCCACATCCCCCCCTCCTCCCTCCCTCCCCCTCCCTCCCCTCCCCTCCCCACTCGCCTCCTCCCTCTACAGAGGAAATAGTTTCTCTCAGTCTATCCCTTTCCAATCCCTCAATCATCTTCAGCGCCTCAGTCAGATCCCCCGTTAATCTTCCCCAACGTTTAGCCCCGTATCGTTCTGGTAAATCCGCATTGCACTTTACCGAGGGTCATTACATCCTCGCTGAGGTATAGACCCCAATCAAACCCCCTTCCCTGTGACTGCTTAGCGTTTCCAAACAGTTCCTCGTTGCTCACAGTTAAAATGCCGCCTGCTCTATCTGCACGGTGCTCCAGTGACCCTGTCCCCCGGGGTGAACGTTTGCTGGTGCTGGTGCAAACTGGGCTGAGTGGGGTGGGCCTGAGAATCAGCCAATACTGGACTCGGGTCTGATTGCAATTCCATTGGCCATCCCCCGACAGCGACCCTCGGGTGTGTGTGACCGGGGGGTTGGATTTGGGAGAGGCGGTGGGGGGCGGTGGGGGGGGGGGGGGGTGACAGGGAGATGGAGATGGAGGGGGGCTGGGGGTGAAGTGGGGAAGGGGAAGGAACACAAAGGGAAAGGGAGGGCAGTAGGCTGGGGGGATGAGTGTGTGGGGGGGGGGGGTAATGATGGGGGGTGGGGGAGGGCCGAAGGGGTGGGGGAGGGCAATGGGTCAGGGGTTTGATGGGGAGTGTGGGGTATGTTGGTGGCAGCCACGGTTTTAATGCAAGCAGCTGAGTGACCCTTTAATGTTGCTGGAAACTAGAATGACCATGTTCAGCCGAGAAGCATCATTCCATTACTAAGATTGAAGTTGCCTGTGAACATTGGCGCATCCGAGTGTCTGTGGGTCTGATGCCAGGGTCGTTACTGCCAGCCAGTGAAATATCAGAAAGGGCAGCTTCCCAACGCTGAGATTAATTCAATAACAATTCACCCCATTCAACATTTTCCAAGATTCCTCCTGCAACTCCTGTCTTTCATAGTCGGAGAGAGGAAGAGGGGTCACAACAACAACTTGCAATGATGTAGCACCTATAATTTAGTAAAACATCCCCAAACTCTTTCACAAGACGATTATCGAACAAACAACGTGACACTGAGCTACATGAGGAGATGTCAGGGCAGCTCTCCCAAAGACAAGGTCACAGAGGTGGGTTTAAAGAAGAGTTTAAAGGAGGGCAGAGAAGAGGAGGGAGGGAACTCCAGAGTATAGGGCCCAGGAAGCTGAAGGCCATTGGTGGAACAGTTAAAGTCAGGGATAGTCAGGAGGTCAGAGTTAGAGGAGTGCAGGTATCTCGGAGGATTGTAGGACTGGAGCAAATTACAGAGACAGGGAGGGACGAATCAGTGGAGGGTTTACTTATTATTCATTTACAGGATGTGGGCTTTGCTGGTTTGGCCAGCATTTATTGCCCATCCCTAATTGAAAACAAGGGTGAGAATTTTAAAACCAAAACAAAAACAGAATGACCTGGAAAAACTCAGCAGGTCTGGCAGCATCGGTGGAGAAGAAGAGAGTTGACGTTTCAAGTCCTCATGACCCTTCGACAGAACTGAGGGAATCTAAGGAAGGGGTGAATATAAGCTGGTTTAAGGTAGAGGTAGCGGGGGGGTTTGGGTGGGGGCAGAGAAGTGGAGGGGGTTGGTGTGGGTTGTAGGGACAAACAAGCAGTGATAGAAGCAGATCATCAAAAGATGTCACAGACAACAGAACAATAGAACACAGAGGTGTTAAAGTTAAAGTTGGTGATATTATCTAAACGAATGTGCTAATTAAGAATGGATGGTAGGGCACTCAAGGTACAGCTCTAGTGGGGGTGGGGAGAGCATAAAAGATTTAAAAATATTTAAAAATAATGGAAATAGGTGGGAAAAAGAAAAATCTATATAATTTATTGGAAAAAAACAAAAGGAAGGGGGAAACAGAAAGGGGGTGGGGTTGGGGGAGGGAGCTCACGACCTAAAGTTATTGAATTCAATATTCAGTCCGGAAGGCTGTAAGGTGCCTAGTCGGAAGATGAGGTGTTGTTCCTCCAGTTTGCGTTGGGCTTCACTGGAACAATGCAGCAAGCCAAGGACAGACATGTGGGCAAGAGAGCAGGGTGGAGTGTTAAAATGGCAAGCGACAGGGAGGTTTGGGTCATTCTTGCGGACAGACCGCAGGTGTTCTGCAAAGCGGTCGCCCAGTTTACGTTTGGTCTCTCCAATGTAGAGGAGACCACATTGGGAGCAACGAATGCAGTAGACTAAGTTGGGGGAAATGCAAGTGAAATGCTGCTTCACTTGAAAGGAGTGTTTGGGCCCTTGGACGGTGAGGAGCTTTTGTTCTGCCACCTGTGACATCTTTTGATGATCTGCTTTTATTACTGCTTTTGCCTACAACCACCCCACCCCCCTCCACTTCTCTCCCCCCACCCAACCCCACCCCCCCCCCACCACCTTAAACCAGCTTATATTTCACTCCTCTCCTTGGATTCACTCAGTTCTGTCGAAGGGTCATGAGGACTCGAAACGTCAACTCTTTTCTTCTCCGCCGATGCTGCCAGACCTGCTGAGTTTTTCCAGGTAATTCTGCTTTTGTTTTGGATTTCCAGCATCCGCAGTTTTTTGTTTTTTGTTTTTATTTTAAAACCAAAGTGTTTTCAGACTGGGAGTCAGTGTGTGCTGGTGTGTCCCAGTGTGTGCTGGTGTGCGCCGGTGTGTGCTGGTAAGTGCCGGTGTGTGCTGGTGTGTGCTGGTGTGTGCCGGTGTGTACTGGTGTGTGCCGGTTGTACCGGTGTGTGCCGGTGTGTACCGGTGTGTGCCGGTGTGTACTGGTGTGTGCCGGTGTGTGCTGGTGTGTGCCAGTGTGTGCCGGTGTGTGCTGGTATGTGCCGGTGTGTGCCGGTATGTACTGGTGTGTGCCGGTATGTACTGGTGTGTGCCCGTGTATGCCGACGTGTGCCAATGAGTGCTGGTTTGTGCTGGTGTGTGCTGGTATGTGCCGGTGTGTGCAGTATGTGCTGGTGTGTCCCAGTGTGTGCCGGTGTGTGCTGGTGTATGCTGGTGTGTGCCAGTGTGTGCCGGTGTGTGCCGGTGTGTGCAGTTGTGTACCGGTGTGTGCCGGTGTGTGCTGATGTGTACTGGTGTGTACCGGTGTGTGCCGGTGTGTGCAGTTGTGTACCGGTGTGTGCCGGTGTGTACTGGTGTGTGCCGGTTTGTGCCGGTGTGTGCTGGTGTGTGCCGGTGTGTGCTGGTGTGTGTGCCGGTGTGTGCTGGTGTGTGTGCCTGTGTGTGCTGGTGTGTGCCAGAAAGCACAGGGGCGATTGGCCTGAATTAGGTAAGAGAACAGCAGAGTTTTTGACTTAGCTACAGCACCTAGGAGCAGTGATAAAAAGGGCGGGAGGCTTTAGCCAAGACTCAGAAATGTGCAGACTTCCTGGAGACTTTCTGTATCATTACAAGAGCCACAAACCACCCACGGACATGGAATCAGGGCTGGGTTAAGAGCAGTGAATGGGGAGGGTGTCAGTAATTAATTAAACAGGACTCACTCACAGAGGCCGAGACTGAGTGACAGGGGATGGGCTCTCTCTAGCTTTCCCACTGTGACTCACATGAATCAGTGGAGTTGAGACCAAGTGACTCCAGTGAGATTCACACGCCTGTGGGAAACGTCACCGGACATGTGACTAGCGCCTGCATCATCCAACAACCTTCCTGCTCCTCTTACACTTTATTTATTTCCCGAATTCATTTATTTAGCCAATTGATTGGCTGGCAGCTCTGAAAGATGGGATTTCTTTTCGAAAGGGTGGGGGATGTGGGGTGTGAGGGGTGAGGTTGAGGGGGGGGGGTGGGTGGTGGGTGGGAGGTAAAAGCAAAATACTGCAGATGCTGGAACTCTGAAATAACAGCAGAAGATGCTGGAAGACCTCAGCAGGTCTGACAGTGTCTGCAGAGAGGGAAACAGAGTTAACGTTTCGAGTCTGTATGACTCTCCTTCATGTGTCTGCTGCAGTCCCAGCTGAATCTGGTTGGCAGGTAGCTCTCCAGGACAGGACCTCCTCCCGCTCAGGGGCAGAGGTCTGACCCTCGCAGCCTGGTAAGTCCGCTGGCAGCTCTGGGAATGGCATTTTTATAAAGTCGCTCATTTTCTTCTGTCAAATCCAGACCAGGGTGAAGATGTGAACGAATGAATGAATGGCCTTTCAGGACCAGAGCACCTCAAAGTGCCTGACAGCCAGTGAAGTGCTTTTTAAAAGTGTGGTCACGATGTAATGTCGGAAACACAGATGAAGAATGTGCACACAGCAAGCTCCCATAAACTGCAACGTGATCATGATCTATTTTTCATGACTGATGGGTAAATATTAGCCAGGACCCCAGCAATAATGGCCCTGCTCCTCTTTCAGACAGTGTCCTGGGATCTTTCACACCCATTCAAGCACACCGACAGGGCCTCAGGTTAATGTCTCTAAACCGTTCCTTTAACAGTGCTGCACTCCCACAGCAGGGCACTGGAGTGGGAGCTAAACTATTTCTTCATCAGTTTGCTGTTTATGGAATCTATGCAGAATGACTCTTTTATTTATTAGTTATTGTCCTGGGAAGTTATTTGTCACAGGTGAGATACTGATGCAACTGGCAAGGCTGGGGTGGGTGTAGTATCTGTATTGGTGACCCAGTGAGATAGGTTTCTGGTTCTCTACTCTCACAGAGACCCCATGAGATAGTTTTATAACCTCTGGAAATAGGGAGAACGGAAATCCCTCCCCAAGCATTGATTTACTCACTGGAGCCAGGTCGATGTTTCACAAGTGCTGAGATTGCCTCAGGGAGTTTAAACCAGATTAGGGAGATTCCACAATGAAGAAATCACTAAAGGAACTGTGGAAGGCACAGGTCTGTGTACAGAATCTGTGTACAGGGTCTGCATACAGGATCTGTGTACAGGGCCTACATTAGGGTCCTTATACAGGGTCTGTACACAGGGTATGTATTATGTACAGGGCCTGCATAAAGGGTCTGTATACAGAGTCTGTATTCAGGGTCTGTTCTGCATAAAAGGTCTATGTACAGGGCCTGTGTACAGCTTCTGCATACAGGTCTGTGTACAGGATCTACACACAGAGTCTATGCACAGGGCCCGTGTACAGGGTTTGTGTGTGGGATTTGTCTATGGGGTCTGTGTATGGGGTAAAGTTAGCCAACTATTCAAGAACGGAGAAAGGGAGCTACAGACTGGTTAACCTGACATCAGTATTGGGAAAAAGCTGGAATCTATTATTAGGAAATAAAAACAGAAAATGCTGGATATACTCAGCAGGTCAGACAGCATCTGTGGAGAGAGAAACAGAATTTCAGGTGTGACCTTCCCTCAGAATTTCTGACGAAAGCTCATTGACTTGAAGTGTTGACTCTGTTTCACTCTCCAAGATGTTGCCAGACCTGCTGAGTATTGCCAGCATTTTGTTTTTATTTCAGATTTCAAGTCCCGTCAGTATTTAACTTTTGTATTGTTACAGACAGGAGGGGGTTTAATTTACACAGGTAAATTACTCATTTCTCCTTTCACCCCCTGTTTGTAACCAGAAAAGTGTGTTTGATCTGATTCCTCCTTCAGAAGCGGTTGTGTATTTCCCAACCCCTCGGTTTTGGTGTGATCCAATTTTCTATTAATAACCCCACAGCAAACTCAAGATCGGATGAACTCAAAGGGTTAGTTTATTTGCACACACTCAAAACAAAAAGATGGTTTGCAACTTCCCCCTTGCCTTCAGATAGTAAAGAGAGGGATAGAGGAAACTAAGACTTACCAAAACCACAGAGAAAAAAATTGTTTCACATGGGTTCCAGAGCCCAGAATCAAAGACCAATGAGGTATCCCTTCACAGAGGTCAGTGGGTTGAAAAGTAATGCTGTATAATTCACTTTTTTGGTGGTGTTGACTTCACATGATGAGGTAGGCATGCTGAGATGAATCAGTCTTATAGGCAATGGTACAGAATTTCCAGCAGAAACAATGTAGATGGGCCTGATGTCCAATTTAGGCCCGAGCTCCTTTTCTGTGAGGCTGCTAGTTAGATGGTAACAGCAGACTGTGCTTTGCAGTTCAGCAAGGCAGTATTACTGGCCAGAGGCCTATGTCACTTGACTCCCATCTTTCTACACTGTCTTTGACAAGGGATGTGTATCCCTCATCTCGGCCCCTGAGATTGTTAAATATCTCATCTATTAAGAATTGAAAGGAAGGTTGAGGACCATTTGTCCTAGTAGACGAGCAGACTCCTGTTGGCCAGTCTGAGTTATGAAATGTAGATGGCCTTTGTACACCTCTCTTTGAATTTGGTCTGTGCAGCCCACAGGAGTTTGTTAGTGGCTCCTCAGCGATAACGATGTGTGATTTTTCCCGACACTGCCAGGCAACTCCTTTTGTTCGGGAGTCGACAGACAGACATAGATTCAGCCATTTTAAGGATCTTTCTTCGGTTTTTTTTTAAATTGAGAAATAACCATGAGTATATCAATACATAATTTATAGAAAATATACAGGGTGAAGTTTTAATCTGTTATAGTATTTTTACGGATATGGCAATAGGGCACTTGGGAAATTGCAATTTGATTGAACAAAGTTAAGAAACAAAGTTTATGAAAGGGAAACCTTGTCTGAAAATCTGTTAGAAGTTTTTTGAAGGTCAAACCAATAGGGTAGATAAGGGGGCACCAGTGGATGTGGTATATTTGGATTTTCAGAAGGCATCTGATAAGGTGCTATGCAGGGTCTTGGAAGATTAGGGTTCATGGATTGAGGATTGGTTATGGACAGGAAACAGAATGTAGGAATAAATAGGGCAATTTTGGGGTGTAACCCTCGTGAGGTGCCCAAGGATCAGTACTGGGGCCTCAGCTGTTTACAACCTATATTAATGGCTTAGGTGAAGAGACAGAGAGTAACGTATTTAAGTTTGCTGATGATACCAAGCTAGGTGGGAAGGTAAGCTGTGGGGGGGACACAGAGAGGCTGTAAAGAGATATAGACAGGTTAAGTGAATGGGCACCAAGATGGCAGATGAAGCATAATGTAGGGAAGTGTGAAGTTATTCACTTTGGTTGTAAGAAGAGAAAAGCAGAATATTTTTTAGAAGGCGTGTAACTGAGGGATTCAGAGGGATCTGGGTGACCTTGTACATAAACCACAGAAAGTTAACATGAAGCTACAGCAAGCAATTAGGAAGGCAAATGTCATGATGGCTTTTGTTGGATGTGGATTGCAGTACAGGAATAAAGAAGTCTTGCTACAGTTGTACAGGGTTTTGGTGAGACTACACCTGGAATACTGTGTGCCGTCTTGGTCTCCTTACCAAAGGAAGGATATACTTGACCTACAGGAGGTGTAACACAGACTGACCAGTCTGATTTCTGGGATGGTGGGATTGACCTATGAGGAAAGATTGAGGAGACTGGGCCTGTATTCGCTAGAGTTTAGAAGAATAAGAGGTGACCTCAGTGAATTGTACAAAATTCATAGAGGGCTCGGCAGCATAAACATTGAGAGATTATTTCCGCTGGTTGAGGGGAATCTAAAACACAGGGGCACAGTCTCAGGATAAGGGGTGGATCATGTAGGACTGAGACGAGGAGAAATTATTTCACTCCAAGGGTTGTAAATGTTTGGAATTCTCTACACCAGAGGATTATGGATGCTCCATTATTGAATTTGGTTAAGGTTGCGATAGACAGGAAATCTCTGGGAATCGAGGGATCTGGTGAACGGGTGGGAGAGTAGAGTTGTCATCGAAGACCAGCCATGACCTTAGTGAATGACAGAACAAGCTTGATGGGCCGAAAGGTCCTATTTCTTATGTCCTTGTGTCTATATATGAGCTCTGTGTATGGGAACCAATTTGCATACAGGAAACTCCCATAAGCAGCTTCTGGAAATATGTGAAATGAATCAATAATTTATTTTAATGATGTTGCTTGGGGGATGAATATTGTCAGGACATTATGGATAATTCCTTCGCCCTTCCTTCAAATTGTGCCATGATAGGGCAGACAGGGCCTTGGTTTAACTTCCCATCCAAAAGAGAGCACCTGCAACAGTGCAGCACTCCCGCAATACTGCCCTCCAGCAGCTCAAAACATGTTGACAACTTTGCATGTCATAATGTTAATTTTTTTAAATAAAGTGATGAATGATTGGGCTTTACTTAGCAAAAGTAAGTCACCATCTAATTGACAAGCGTTCTGAAAGTGTTCAAATGCATTAAAGTGCTTTATCCACAGATAAAATGCTCTTCTGCTTTCAACACTGTTGAGATTCAAATTGCAAAGTGTTAATTTCCCTGTGATGTAATCTTTTCTTTGATTGAAGTCCAGCAATTTGTTCAGTTTATGAAACAGTGCCACAAATGGCCATCGGCTCCACTACATCAAAGGTTTTAATATATTCAGCTCAGGGAGCTTTGTTGACACAGCTGTGCAATGGAATTCCATTATGAATGTTTCGCTGAGCTCCAAACCCTACTCACGAATTCAGCTCAGCAGGGGTTGTTGGTAGAGTTGTCAAGGGTACTGTGAGATTTGTTTTTATTAACAGTTCTGCATGAGGGGAGGTGATGGATGAGGGCCAGAATGTTCAACACTCACTCATGGAACTGGGCCCATGTGCCAGGCAGCAGGATTGGGCCCTCTAATCTGCATCCATCCACTTCCGTTCCTATTTCAGATTGATTTCAGCAGCTCCAACTCCAGGCCATCCAATGATGAAAATAGTGTGGTGGACACTGCTGGACAGGAGGCGGGATCACGACCTTGACAAATGGCCTGACTCATTATCCCTGTCTCCAGGATGGAAATCCAAGCTCGACTGTCTCCTAACTTGGCCTGAATCCCTGAGTGACCTGGAGAGTGAGGACTGGGAGGTTCCAAACCAGACTCCATTTCAAACACACTGGGAACCAAAGTGTACTTTGGACATTGACAGGCGAGTGAGTGGACACATTAATATGAAGCAGCAGTGAGAGCAGGGCAGATACCTGCGCCAGTGTCAGCAGCCAAAGAAAAATCAAACGCCAAAATACTGTGGATGCTGGGAATCTGAAATAAAATCAGGAAATGCTGCAATCCTCAGCAGGTCTGGCAGATCTCTCCGGAATTCCCCAGCATCACAGATGCCAGTCTCCAGCCAATTCAATTCACTCCATGTGATATCTAGAAATGGCTGAAGACACTGGATACTGCAACAGCGATGGGCCCTGACAATATTCCAGCAACAGTACTGAAGACTTGTGCTCCAGAACTTGCTGCGTCCCTAGCCAAGCTGTTCCAGTACAGCTGCAACACTGGCATCTACCCAGCTATGTGGAAAATTGCCCAGGTATGTCCTGTACACAAAAAGCAGGACAAATCCAACTTGGCCAATTACTGCCCCATCAGTCTACTCTCCATCAGCAGTAAAGTAATGGAAGGGGTCATCAACAGTGCTATCAAGCAGCACTTGCTTAACAATAACCTGCTCACTGATGCCCAGTTTGGGTTCCACCAGGGCCACTCAGCTCCTGACCTTATTACAGCCTTGGTTCAAACATGGACAAAAAAGCTGAACTCCCAAGGTGAGGTGAGAGTGACTGCCCTTGACATCAAGGCAGCATTTGACCGAGTGTGGCATCAAGGAGCCCTAGCAAAACTGGAGTCAATGGGAATCAGGGGGAAAACTCTCTGCTGGTTGGGGTCATACCCTAGCACAAAGGAAGATGGTTGTGGTTGTTGGAGGTCAGTCATCTCAGCTCCAGGACATCACTGCAGGAGTTCCTCAGGGTAGTGTCCTCAGCCCAACCATCTTCAGCTGCTTCATCAATGACCTTCCTTCCATCATAAGGTCAGAAGTGGGGATGTTCGCTGATGATTGCACAATGTTCAGCACCATTCGTGACTCCTAAGATACTGAAGCAGTCCATGTCCAGATGCAGCAAGACCTGGACAATATCCAGGCTTGGGCTGACAAGTGGCAAGTAACATTTGCACCACACAAGTGTCAGGCAATGACCATCTCCAACAAGAGAGAATCTAACCATCACCCCTTGATATTCAATGGCATTACCATCACTGAATCCCCCACTATCAACATCCTGGGGTTTACCATTGACCAGAAACTGAACTGGACTAGCCACATAAATACTGTGGCTACAAGAGCAGGTCAGAGGCTGGGAATTCTGCAGAGAGTATCTCACCTCCTGACTCCCCAAACCCTGTCCACCATTTACAAAGCACAAGTCAGGAGTGTGATGGAATACTCTCCACTTGCCTGGATAAGTGCAGCTCCCACAACACTCAAGAAGCTGGACACCATCCAGGACAAAGCAGCCCCGCTCTATTGGCACCACATCCACAAACATTCACTCCCTCCACCATCGACGCACAGTAGCAGCAGTGTGTACCATCTACAAGATGCACTGCGGGAATTCACCAAGGCTCCTTAGACAGCACCTTCCAAACCCACGACCACTACCATCTAGAAGGATAAGGGCAGCAGATAGATGGGAACACCACCACCTGGGAGTTCCCCTCTAAGTCACTGACTTGGAAATATATCCCTGTTCCTTCACTGTCGCTGGGTCAAAATCCTGGAACTCCCTCCCTATGCCACATGGACTGCAGCGGTTCAAGAAGGCAGCTCACCACCACCTTCTCAAGGGCAATTAGGGATGGGTAATAAATGCTGGTTTAGCCAGTGACATCCACATCCTGTGAGAAATAAGAAAGAAGAGGAAGTTGGAGCTATCACAGCCGCACTGGCTCTCTGAAAGAAATGAATCCCGCTCCCCATCGCCCTGGGAAAGTTCCCTTTTCAGGAATTTATACAATTCTCTTTTGAAAGTTATATTTGAAATTGCAGCACTGCCCTTTCAGGGTGTGAAATGAGATAAAAGTGGAGGGAGTTCAGCGATGGGGCAGCTCGCTGCTGTCGATCCCATTCCCAATCCCATTCCCAATCCCATTCCCATTCCCAATCCCAATCCCATTCCCATTCCCAATCCCATTCCCAATCCCATTCCCATTCCCATTCCCAATCCCAATCCCATTCCCATTCCCAATCCCAATCCCATTCCCAATCCCAATCCCATTCCCAATCCCATTCCCATTTCCAATCCCAATCCCATTCCCAATCCCATTCCCATTCCCGTTGCTGCTGGCTGTGCACATTCAGAAACAATAACTGAGGCATGACATCACAGGAAACCAGGTAAGTGATTGGCTGGTGAGTATTTCCTATTGATCTAATCTAAAGTAGGGAATTTAATTTGGAGTAACTAGAACGTTTATTGAAATAATAAGAATCTAAACTCAGAGCAGCTAACAAAACCCAGGCAAAAATTCACTCTGTCTGTTCCCTTGATGACCAGGCAGCTCTTCCAAAAGGGCTGTGTTTACAAAGGTTCAGAGGTCAGCAGGCAGGATATGTGATGGGCATCAGTGCCAAGTGTGGTCAGTCGGTCAGTGGGGCTGTTATTTTTAGCCTGGGTTTTCCAGGTGAGGAGGCTGTGGTTTGTGTTCTGAGAGTCGTGTTAGGACTGGCATGTCCCTATCTTGTTTTGTAGTAAGTTTCCCTGTCAGGGCTGATGTGAGGTGGGATGCTCTCTGAGGATATCTGAGGGCCATGAGCAATTTTCAGAGCTGGTTCCCAAGTCCAGTCAAAGCAATGACTTACAGCAAGCTCCAAACACCTGGACAGTTGTGGAAAACTTACACTTTTCACCCTCATTGCTACATTCCTTCTGTCTTTAATCCCACCTTCCATACATTCCCCCCTTCCCTCCATTACCTCCTTTCTCCATCACTACTAAACTCATTTTTCCTTCTCCTGTTTCTCCCCTTTACTCTACTCCCCTCTACTCCCCTCTACTCCCCTCTACTCCCCTCTACGCTCAGCTAAAGGTAGTGTACCTTTATTCCCAACTGGTAACCTATAGATCCCAGACTCTGTACCCTATAGACCCTAGACTCTAGTATCCTATGGATCTCAGATTCTGTATGAAATAGATTCTAGGCTCTGCATCCTATAGATCCTAGACTCTGTATCCTATATATCTCAGACTCTGTATCCTATGGATCCTAGACTGTATCATGTACATCCCAGAATCTGTAGCTTATCAATCCCAGACTCTGTACCATATAGATCCCAGACTCAGTAACCTATCGATCCCAATCTCTGTATCCTATCGATCCCACTCTGATATAAGTTGTTTTATTTGTGTGAGTCTGGGGGCCCAACACTATCATTTACTGGGCTCTGTCTCCAGTGTAACAAGGAAGCAGAAATCACCATCTCTCCTCCCAATCTGCTCGAGGCTCTATCAATCCCACATCTGCTGTGTCTCGGAGATAATGAGAGTAATTGTGAACTGGTTCGTTTTTCACCCACGCCACGTCACTATCAGTGGAAATGCTGATCCCGAAGTCCCAAGTCAGCATTGTGATTGAAAATAGACCGAGCTGGGTTCCAGTTATTAGTGTGTCTGAGATTATGTGAGAGAGAGTGTTTGTGTGAGTCCGTGTGTACATCACTCCCTCAGTACTGACCCTCTGACAGTGCAGCACTCCCTCAATACTGACCCTCTGACAGTGCAGCACTCCCTCAGTACTGACCCTCTGACAGTGCAGCACTCCCTCAGTACTGACCCTGCGACAGTGCAGCACTGCCTCAGTACTGACACTCCGACAGTGCAGCACTCCCTCAGTACTGACCCTCTGACAGTGCAGCACTCCCTCAGTACTGACCCTCTGACAGTGCAGCACTCCCTCAGTACTGACCCTCTGACAGTGCAGCACTCCCTCAGTACTGACACTCCGACAGTGCAGCACTCCCTCAGTACTGACACTCCGACAGTGCAGTACTCCCTCGGTACTGACCCTCTGGCAGTTCAGCGCTCTGTCAGCACTGTCCCTCTGACAGTGCAGCACTCCCTCAGTACTGACCCTCCAGCAGTGCAGCACTCCCTCAGTACTGACCCTCTGACAGTGCAGCACTCTCTCAGTACTTACGACAGCACTCCCTCAGTACTGACCCTCCGACATTGCAGTACTCCGTCTGTACTGACGATCCGGCAGTGCAGCGCTCTGTCAGCACTGTCCCTCTGACAGTACAGCACTCCCTCAGTACTGACCCTCCGACAGTGCAGCACTCCCTCAGCACTGACCCTCTAACAGTGCAGTACTCTCTCAGTACTGACCCTCTGACAGTGCAGCACTCCCTCTGCACTGACCCTCTGACATTGCAACACTCCCTCAGCACTGACCCTCTGATAGTGTAGCATTCCCTCAGCACTGACCCTCTGACAGTGCATCACTCCCTCATTACTGACCCTCTGACAGTGCAGCACTCCTTCAGTACTGACCCTACAACAGTGCAGCGTTCCCTCAGTACTGACTCTCCGACAGTGCAGCACTCCCTCAGTACGGACCCTCTGACAGTGCAGCACTCCCTCAGTACTGACCTTCTGACAGTGCAGCACTCCCTCAGTACTGACCCTGCGACATTGCAGCACTCCCTCAGTACTGACCCTCTGATAGTGCAGCACTCCTTCAGTACTGACCCTCTGACAGTGCAGCACTCCATCAGTACTGACTCTCCAACAGTACAGCACTCCCTCAGTACTGACCCTCTGACAGTGCAGAACTCCCTCAGTACTGACCCTCAGACAGTGCAGCATTCCCTCAGTACTGACACTCTGACAGTGCAGCACTCCCTCAGTACTGACCCTCTGACAGAGCAGCACTCCCTCAGTACTGACCCTCTGACAGTGCAAAAGTCCCTCAGCACTGACCCTCCCACAGTGCCGCACTCCCTCAGTACTGACCCTCTGACAGTGCAGCACTCCCTTAGTACTGACCCTCTGACAGTGCAGCACTCCCTCAGTACTGACCCTCTGACAGTGCAGTACTCCCTCAGTACTGACCCTCTGACAGTGCAGTACTCCCTCAGCACTGACCCTCTGACAGTGCAGCACTCCCTCAGTACTGACCCTCTGGCAGTGCAGCACTCCCTCAGTACTGACCCTCTGGCAGTGCAGCACTCCCTCAGTACGGTGGGATTGTGGCCCCTGACAGTGATTTCATGCCGTCTGGCCAATTATTGGACACCCTGTGTGAGACTCACCGCTGCTGTGTTGGGGATGGGAGGAGGGTGGGTGCTGAGCTGAGGATGGACACGGGGGGGGAGTGCGGACTGTACGCTCCCTGCCGGCAGAGTACTGCTTCAGGGCGATGAAGAATTTAAAAGCAATAAATAAAGTTTTTAAATTGCAGAAAAAATTGTCCACTCATCAGAATCAGTCCCCTGAACATGTACGTAATAAGTATTCTGTCCATGCAGTTTTAGAATTTAATAATCTGCTCTTAGATGATGTTTCATCAAAAATGCAAAATCCCCGTGACAGATTCCCGCTGTGCACCAGCTGTTAGGCTGGACAAACCAGGAAATATTGGGGACGATCGGAACTTCAGTGGGTTTAATCGGCCTCTTAATTGTCAGTGGGCGCGCTTCCCACTTCTGTCTGCACCCGCCGACTGAATCATCACCCAGGGTGATGTCAGAACACTTGCCTGATGTTCTCAGGCTCTTTTTTACACTCGAGCAGGTCGGGCACTCACCCACTCGCCAACCTAAATATCCTGCCCAGGGGAATTCCCTCTTCAAACAGCCACTGATATGGGTGGATGCAGAAACCGGTCAAGGATCTACATGGACCCACAGTCAGGTCATCCAAACTTCGAAAAATATCAGCACGTGACTGTAGTTTGAAAAAAAAATCTGCAGACTCACACAGTCAGGTAAAGGAAGTGTAAAATATTCTGTGGAAAAATACTGTGAAATCAGAGATAACACTGAGAACACAGCAAATCTGTCAGCGTGTTAAAAAAAACAGATTAGATCACAGCATGGGGAGCAGCAGGACCCAACCTGAACCTTCGCCGACTGATATTGTCCTCGATCGGGAACCTCCATCACCCACCCCAGCTCACCCCACCCGCCCAAACCTGTTCTCATCCCAAACTGTTCCTGGCTTAACTTCACTCGCTTGCTCCAGATGAAAGGTGTCTCTATGGAAACCTGCGCACTGATATGACTGACTGGTTTCGGGTGTGGTCAAACCCCGGTGTTCCAATCTTCCTCAGGTCGCTCCCTGATCTTCAGACTTTCAGTCCCCCTCGCACCAACCCCACCACCGACCCCATGTTGCACACAAGGTGGAGCAGAAAGCCCCTCCTCCCTGATCTCCCTGCCAATCACTGAAGTGCCTTCGCTCCCTGCTCCCATTCCACTCAATCTCCTCCATTACCTCCCAAAGAGGCCAAGCAAAGGACTGAGGTCCACCTGGCAAGTGGACTGGGAAGGAATATTACAGGATGTCGAGAAATTGGGATTGTTCTCCTTACAGCAGAGAAGCTTAAGGCAGAGATTTTTAAAATTCATTCATGGGCCAGCATTTATTGCCCATCCCTAGTTCCCCTTGAGAAGGTGGGGGTGAGCTGCCTTCTTGAACCGCTGCAGTCCATGTGGTGTAGGTACACCCACATTGCTGTTAGGGAGGGAGTTCCAGGATTTTGACCCAGTGACAGTGAAGGAACGGTGATATATTTCCAAGTTGGGGTGATGAGTGACTTGGAGGGGAACTTCCAGGTGGTGGTGTTCCCATTTATCTGCTGCCCTTGTCCTTCTAAATGGTAGTGGTCGTGGGTTTGGAAGGTGCTGTCTAAGGAGCCTTGGTGAATTCCTGCAGTGCATCTTGTAGATGGTACACACACTGCTGCTACTGTGTGTCAGTGGTGGAGGGAGTGAATGTTTATGGTGGTGGATGTGGTGCCAATCAAGTGGGCTGCTTTGTCCTGGATGGTGTCAAGCTTCTTGAGTGTTGTTGGAGCTGCACTCATCCAGGCAAGTGGGGAGTATTCCATCACACTCCTGACTTGTGCCTTGTAGCTGGTGGACAGGCTTTGGGGAGTCAGGAGGTGAGTTACTCAACACAGGATTCCTAGCCTCTGACCTGCTTCGTAGCCACAGTATTTATATGGCTAGTCCAGTTCAGCAGTTCAGTTTCTGGTCAATGGTAACCCCCAGGATGTTGATAGTGGGGGACTCAGTGATGATAACGCTGTTGAATGTCAAGGGGAGATGGTTAGATTCTCTATTGTTGAATCAAGTGTTCAAAATCCTGAGTGTTTGGGTAGAGTAAATAAGGAGAAACTGTTTCCAGTGGCAGGAGAGGGTGGAGGGTCAAAAGGAAACAGATTGAAGATAAAAGATGCAGAGGGGGGAGAGGAGGGGGGTATTTTGACACAGCGAACGTGCTGCCTGAAAGGGCAGTGGAAGCAGATTTAACAGGAACTTTCAAAAGAGAATTGAATAAATATTTGAAGGGGGAAAATATGCAGGACTGGGCAGTGGAACTAATTATTTATTAGCTCCATCAAACAATCAGCACAGGCTCGATGGGCAGAATGGCCTCTTTCTTTGCTGGATCATTGCATGTTAGCATTTCTCTTTACCTTTACCTCACATTGCTTCGCCTCAGCTGTGGTTAACTCCCCCTCTCTCTTGCCTCTCAACAATGTGGAGCCCCCTCTTGTCCTCATCTTCCACTCCGCAGCCTCACTGCATCATCGTCCCCTCCCCTCCCCTCCTCACTTTCCAGAGGGGGGTCTTCTCTTCATGGTACCCTTGTCTATTCTTCCATCCTCCTACCCCACACCCCAACTCCGACATTTCCAGATGTCACCTTCTCACTCATCCCTCCCGCACCAGAACCCAGAGCCCCCAACCCCCTAACCCTGGGAGCAGCATCCTCACTGATCACACTCACTAACCTCTCTACACTGGAGAAACCAAACGCAGGCTGAGCGATCGCCTTCTCTGAATCGTTGTCTTCTCCCTGAGCTGACCCCCCCCATTAATCCATGTTGTTCCATCAGATTAAACCTCAACTTCCTCCTGGATCCCTGGAGCTTGGAGCAGGGGAACTAGTTACATCAAACCTTAACCAAGTCCTTAGCAACGAAGCATGTTGGTGTGCAGAACAATCCATTGCTGCTGGTGGGAAAGGGGGATGTTTGTTGATATTTTGAACAGGACCCTTAGTCAGGACAGGGTCTGGTGGGTGGGGGTCATCGCAACGTAGCAAATAGGAGCAAGAGGATGCTATTTGACCCTCAGGCCTGCTCCACCATTTAACTAGATCATGGCTGATCCGCTACTTCAACACCATCTTCCTGCACTATTTCCGTGACATTCTGTTGATGCCTTTAGCATCCAGAAATCTATTGACCTCAGTCTTGAACATACTCAGTGACTGAGTCTCTACAGCCCCCTGGGGTAGAGAATTCCAAAGATTCACCTCCCTCTGAGTGAAGAAATTCCTCATCTCAATCCTAAATGGCCTGCCCCTTATTCTGGACTGTGTTCCCTGATTCTAGACCCCTCCCCCTCCCCCCCACACCCGCCCCCCCCACACCCACCCCGCACACCCTCCCCCCCCACACACACCCCCATACCCTCCCCCCCACACCCATCCCTACACCCGCCCCCTACACCCGCCCCCACACCCTCCCCCCACACACACCCCCATACCCTCCCCCCCACACCCATCCCTACACCCGCCCCCACACCCTCCCCCCACACCCCCTCAGCAGCATCCTGGTATTAAATTGTCTTTGTCAAGCAACCGGTGTCTTTGCAGAAGTTTCTGATTGGAATGGCCATTGGAGGGAGCTGTGAAACATTGATTCACCCAGAAACCCTCAAACTCCTTCTGAAATGGTTTTGTTGAGTCTCATGTTGAAACCATGACTGAGTCTCTACATCAGGACTCACAGCGAGTCAGGGGGTGAAGGAAGAAGCAGAAATCTGGATCCAATCCACATGTGTTTTACCGAACGAGGGGAAACTGGGTAGATGAAACTGGTTACTTCACCAGTACAACCTGTTCTGGCTGAACTCTGGAACTTGTGGTCTGGAGGCATTGATGTCATCAGTGCGCTCAGTAAAGAGACAGATGTTTCCGGGTGACCAGAGGCTGCAGCATCTCAACACGGGGAGAAGCAAAAGGGGAGAGGGAAAGGGAGGAGAGAGAGAGAGAGACAGAGAGAGATAGAGAGAGGGAGAGAGAGAGAGTGAGAGAGAGACAGAGAGAGATAGAGAGAGGGAGAGAGAGAGAGGGAGTGAGAGAGAGAGAGAGATAGAGAGAGGGAGAGTGAGAGAGGGAGTGAGAGAGACAGAGAAAGAGGGAGGGAGATTGAGAGAGTAAGAGTGAGGGAGAAAGGGAGGGAGAGAGAGGGAGAGAGGGAGAGAGAGAGAAAGGGAGAGAAAGAGGGTAAGAGGGAGAGAGAGAGGGAGAGAGAGGGAGGGAGGGGGAGAGGGGAAGAGGGAGAAGGTGCAGGGAAGGGGAGGGAGAGGGAGGGTAGTGGAGGAGGGAGACGTAAAGAGAAGGGGAGGTAGAGAGGGAAAGAGAGAGAAGGATATGGAGGGGAGGGGAGGGAGAGGGCACAGAGAGAGAGAAAAGGAAGTGAGAAAGAGGGAGGGGGAGAGAGAGGGAGGGGGAGAGAGCGAGAGAGAGAGGGAGGGGGAGAGGGGTAGAGAGGGACAGAGAGAGAGAGTGAGAGAGCAGGAGAGGGGGAAGGAGAGAGAGAAGGAAAGAGGAGGTGAGGGAAAGAGGGGCAGAGAGAGAGGCAAGGAGAGGGCGTGGGGGAGGGAGGGAGGTACAAAGAAAGAAAATGAGGGAGGGAGGGGCAGAGAGAGAGAGACAAAGAGGGTAGGAGAAGATGGGAAAAAGAAGGAAAGGGGAGAATGAGGGATAGTGAGAGAAAACGAGGGAGATGAACAAAAGAGAGGCAAGAAAATGTAGGTAAGAGAGCGAGAGAGAGAAAGGGGTCACGGGTGAGTGAGACAGGGAGACAGAAAGACATAGAGGAACAGAGAGAATTAGAGGGAGAGGGAGAGAAAGGGAGGGAATAGAAGAAAACAAGAAATAGGAGCAGGAGTAGACCTTTCGGCCCATTGAGCCTGTTCTACCATTCCATACCATCATGGCTGATCCTGGGCTCCAACTCCACTTTCCCGCCCACTCCCCATTTCCTTCATTCCCTGAGAGACCAAAACTCTGTCCATCCCGGCCTTAAATATATCCAACGATGGAGCATCCACAACCCTCTGGGGTAGAGAATTCCAAAGATTCACAACCCTCCGAGTGAAGAAATTTCTCCTCATCTCAGTCCTAAGTGATCGGCCCCTTATCCTGAGACTGTGCCCCCGTGTTTTAGATTCTCCTGACCAGCGGGAACAATCTCTCAGCATCAACCCTGTCCAAACCCTTCAGAATCTTGTAGGTTTCAGAGAGATTTACAGAGTCAGAGGGAGATTGAGAAAGTGACAGATAAAGAGAGGTAGCAGGGAGGAAAGGAGAGAGGAAAGGAAAGAGAGAGAAAGAGAGGAAGAGGGAGAGATGGAGAGACAAGAAGAGAAAGAGTGAGGGACAAAGAGGAAGAGTGGTCCCATCTTTTGGATAAAACATTAATCTGAGGCCCTGTGCCCCTCTCGGGCACTGTTTGTAAGGGGAAGAGGGGAGTTGTCCCCAGTGTCCTGGCCAATATTCCTCCCTTCCCAACATCCTCAAAACAGATTAACACGCTGCTTATTTCAGTGTAGAGTGTGGAATCTTACTGTGCACAGATTGAATGCAGCATTATTCCTCTACAAAGTCCCCATTGTATCAAAGTAGCAAAATATGAAGGGCTTTGGGTTTTACCTGTGAGATTATATTTACTTTACCCACGGGATGTGGGCATCGCTGGCTGGGCCAGCATTTATTGCCCATCCCTAATTGCCCTTGAGAAGGTGGTGGTGAGCTGCCTTCTTGAACCGCTGCAGTCCCTGTGGTGTAGGTACACCCACAGCGCTGTTAGGGAGGGAGTTCCAGGATTTTGTCCCCTGTGGTGTAGGTACACCCCTACAGCACTGTTAGGGAGGGAGTTCCAGGATTTTGTCCGTGTGGTGTAGGTACACCCACGGCGCTGTTAGGGAGGGAGTTCCAGGATTTTGTCCGTGTGGTGTAGGTACACCCACAGTGCTGTTAGGGAGGGAGTTCCAGGATTTTGTCCGTGTGGTGTAGGTACACCCACAGCGCTGTTAGGGAGGGAGTTCCAGGATTTTGTCCGTGTGGTGTAGGTACACCCACAGCGCTGTTAGGGAGGGAGTTCCAGGATTTTGTCCGTGTGGTGTAGGTACACCCACAGTGCTGTCAGGAAGAGAGATCCAGGATTTTGGCCCAGTGACAATGAGGGAATGGTGATATATTTCCAAGTCAGGATGGTGAGTGATTCTCTTAGCAGAATTGTTACCCAGGAAAAGTTAGAAGGATTAAAACCACTTCCAACTCCTGGGTTAATATGGTACTAACCCCACCCCGATCCCCAGACTACACCTCCTGACTCCCCAATTACATCTCCAATACCCCTCACCCAACCACTGCCCAACCACCTAATCCCCACCAACCATCCCTCCAAATGCCCCTACCCCCCTGACTAGCCCCGGCCCATCCATCCACCCCCCTGACTGCACCTCAGTTGTCCCCACCCAACTTTCCCCTATTTAAAACCTGAACACCCCAGCACCTCCCCCAGTAACCCCCGAGCTCCGAGCTCCCAACTTCCCTTGACCCCTCCAACTACCTCCATCACCCCCCCTCCCCCCACCACATAACCCCACCACTCCCCCGACTACTCCCTCCTCACTGGCACTACCATCACTGAATCTTGGGGGTTACCTTTCACCAGAAACTGAACTGGACTAGCCATATAAATACTGTGGCTACAAGAACAGGTCAGAGGATAGGAATCCTGTGATGAGTAACTCACCTCCTGACTCCCCAAAGCCTGTCCACCATCTACAAGGCACAAGTCAGGAGTGTGATTTTATTTTATTGATTCACAGGATGTAGGCTTTGCTGGCTGGGCCAGCATTTATTACCCATCCCTAATTGCCCTTGAGAAGGTGGTGGTGAGCTGCCTTCTTGAACCGCTGCAGTCCATGTGGTATAGGTACACCCACAGTGTTGTTAGGGAGGGAGTTCCAGGGATTTTGACCCAGCGACAGTGAAGGAACGGTGATATATTTCCAAGTCAGGATGGTGAGTGACTTGGAGGGGAACTTCCAGGTGGTGGTGTTCCCAGCTAAATGATGGAATACTCCCCACTTTCCTGGATGAGCGCAGCTCCAACAACACTCAAGAAGCTTGACACCATCCAGGACAAAGCAGCCCCGCTTGATTGGCACCACATCCACAAACATTCACTCCCTCCACCACCGACACACAGCAGCAGCAGTGTGTACCATCTACAAGATGCACTGCAGGAATTCACCAAGGATCCTTCGACAGCACCTTCCAAACCTACAACCACTACCATCTAGAAGGACAAGGGCAGCAGACAGATGGGAACACCACCACCTGGAAGTTCCCCTCCAAGTCACTCGCCATCCTGACTTGGAAATATATCGCCGTTCCTTCACTGTCGCTGGGTCAAAATCCTGGAACTCCCTCCCTAACAGCACTGTGGGTGTACCTACACCACATGGACTGCAGCGGTTCAAGAAGGCAGCTCACCACCACCTTCTCAAGGGGCAATTAGGGATGGGCAATAAATACTGGCCCAGCCAGCGACGCCCACAGCCTGTGAATGAATAAAAAATAACCTTGATTTAAATTGGAATTTCAATTGGCTCCCGGTGCAGGATAATTAACCATTGGAAGTTTAAACCTCCAGGAAATTCCCATGCAGTCCTTGCCTAGAGGCTTCTGGGGAGTCCTCCAGCACATCTTCTGGCGTATGACCTCTCACCCTCACCCCCACTCCCACCCTCTGGAGAATGGAAGTTCTGGGCCAGAGTTAACATTTCAGGTCAATAAACACTATTTGTTAATTCTGTTTCTCTCTCCACAGCTGCTGTCTGACCTGCTGAGCATTTCCAGCATTTTCTGTTCTTATTTCAGAATTCCAGCATCTGCAGTACTTTATTTTTGCGTCAGTCAAACATGATTTGCCTACAGTCCATGTCTGTCATTTTGTCACAGGTTCATAGCTGTAACAGGATTCACAACCCTGATGATAAGATTACTGGCCTGAATCCCCAGTTTTGGCCTCCTGTTTACGTCAGACCCTAATCTATTCTCATTCTGTCTCCCTCTCCCTCTCTCTCTCTTCTCTAAGCTGCATTCAGCTTAGTTCTCTACTATATTGTCAACTTTACATTTATCATCAGCCTCCGTTTTCAGTCAAATTATATCGCCACATGTCTCTCTCTCTCTCTCTAAAGGAGACAGGTGCCTATGGTCCTGTTTGCGGACTACGTTTCACTAGCCCAGCCTCTGCAGCGTTCTTAGGGGAGAGAGTTCCAGATCCCATCTCCCCTTTGTGTGAAGAACTGCTTCCTGATATCACCCCCTGAACAGCCCGGCTCCAATTTTAAGGTCCTATCCCCTTGTTCTGGATTCCCCCCTTTGCCAACGCCCCCCCCCGCCCCACCCCCGCCCCACCTCCCCACCTCCCCACCTCCCCACCTCCCCACCTCCCCACCTCCCACCAGTGGAAATAGTTTCTATTGACCCAATCAAGCCCTTTAATCATCTTGGACACCTCAGTTAGACCACCCTTGAATCTTCTAAACTTGAGGAATACAAGCTGAGTCTGTGTGACATGTTTCTCCTATTTAACTTTAACACAAAAGCTGATGCACTGCACATACTGGAAACAGGCAGCAACTCAGGCAGCATCTGTGGAGAGAGAAACCGAGTTAACAGAGATCAGGTTGATGATGAAACGTTCACTCTGTTTCTCTCTCGTTGCCAGACCTGCTGAGTTTTTGCAGCATTTTTTAGTCCTTACTCAGAATTTAACCCTTTCAGTTCTATCATTTTTACCAATACTCTTCTCTCCACTCTGGAAGATGCTGAACCTACCTTGCTCAGAAGGGTTATGTGAACAAACATACAAACAAGGAGCAGGAGTAGGCCATTCAGCCCCTCGAGCCTGCTCCGCTATTTAATAAGATCATGGCTGATCTGATTGTAACCTCAAATCTGTATCCCACCTACCCCCGATAACCATTCACCCCCTTGATTACCGAGAATCTACCCACCTCTGCTTTAAAAATATTCTAAGACTCAGCTTCCACCACCTTTTTGGGAAGAGAGTTCCAAAGACTCACAACCCTCTGAGTGAAAAAATTTTGCCTAATCTCTGTCTTAAATGGACGACCCCATATTTTTAAACAGCGACGCCTAGTTCTAGAATTTCCCACAAGAGGAAACATTCTCTCCACATCCATTTGTCCAGCCTATATGTTGGAGTCATAGCCACCACAAAGGAAGATGGAGGTCAGTCATCTCAGCTCCAGGACATCACTGCAGGAGTTCCTCAGGGTAGTGTCCTCAGCCCAACCATCTTCAGCTGCTTCATCAGTGACCTTCCTTCCATCATAAGGTCAGAAGTGGGGATGTTCGCTGATGATTGCACAATGTTCAGCACCATTCACGACTCCTCAGATACTGAAGCAGTCCATGTCCAAATGCAGCAAGACCTGGACAATATCCAGGCTTGGGCTGACAAGTGAGAAGTAACATTTGTGCCACACACGTGTCAGGCAATGATCATATCCAACAACAGAGAATCTAACCATCACCCCTTGATGTTCAATGGCATTACCATCACTGAATCCCCCACTATCAACATCCTGGGGGTTACCATTGACCAGAAACTGAACTGGACTAGCCATATAAATACTGTGGCTACAAGAGCAGGTCAGAGGCTAGGAATCATGTGACCAGTAACTCACCTCCTGGCTCCCCAAAACCTGTCCACCATCTACAAGGCACAAGTCAGGAGAGTTATGGAATACTCCCCACTTGCCTGGATGAATGCAGCTCCCACAACACTCAAGAAGCTTGACACCAGCCAGGTTAAGAGTGATTGGCACCCCTTCAACAAACATTCAATCCCTTCACCACCAGCGCACAGTAGCAGCAGTGTGTACCATCTACAAGATGCACTGCAGAAACTCACCAAGGCTCCTTCGACAGCACCTTCCAAACCACAACCATTACCATTTAGAAGGACAAGGGCAGTAGATAGATGGGAACGCCACCACCTGGAAGTTCCCCTCCAAGTCACTCACCATCCTGACTTGGAAATATATCACCGTTCCTTCACTGTCACTGGGTCAAAATCCTGGAACTCCCTCCCTAACAGCACTGTGGGTGTACCTACACCACGTGGGCTGCAGCGGTTCAAGAAGGCTGCTCACCACCACCTTCTCAAGGGCAATTAGGGATGGGGAATAAATGCTGGCCCAGCCAGCGACACCCACATCCCAGGAATGAATAATAAAAAAAAGTAGATTAAAATCCCCCATGATTATCCTTGTAGCCCATTTCCAAAATGACTGGAGTTAAGATACACATCAGCCATGAGCTGATTTAATGGTGTCCAATCTAGATGGACTGAATGGCCTCCTGCTGTTCCTATGTAGAAATTGGAATAAATAAATTGTAGCAGTTTTTATTTTAAAGGAAGAAATATTTGTTCTATTGTTTAAAGCCTGATTGGGCTGAGGATTGACAATGAAGATGAGAACGTTCATGTTTAGGTATGATTTCTAATAACTCTTTGCTTCAGGGATGAGTTTGTCTTTCTGAGCAGTAAGTTAAGAAGCTCAATCAAATCTCAGGAGTCAGCCACTTTCCTTTCCTCATTCTGGATAAACCGACCTTGCTCTAATGTGGACAGAACGTTTTCCAGTGAAGGCGTTGATTTGGTGAGGGAATGACTCATTGCTTGGTTTGAGCTGTTTACTGGCAGTCACTGCTCTGTGTCAGAAATAGACATTTGCAAAGGGATCTGCAGAATAGTAGGGGGGTGGGGCAGGGTGCCTGTTCTCCACTGTCCTTCTCCCTGTCACTGTCCCTAACCTCAAACCCTTCCTAGATCTGTTGCTTCTCTTCATGAGCTGGATCTCAGCAAAACCCTGCTGTCTGTGTCCTAACTCACACCAAGTCTGATACCCCCTGTGCTCACTCACTTACATTGATTCACAGTCCAGCCACACCTTGAGGTTAAAATTCTCATCCTAGTATTCAACTCCCTCTGTGACCTCATCCCTCCCTATCTCTAAATTTCCTCCAACTCTTCAGCCCTGCGCAATATCTGCACTCCCCTAATCCTGGCCTCTTGAGCACCCCGGATTTTAATCAGCCCACTGTTGGTAGCCAGGTCTTCAGCTGTCTGAGCCCCAGTCTCTCAAATTCTCCTCAGGTTATCTCCAAACCCTCTGCATCTCTGGCTAAGGAGATAGCAACCAACGCAGGGAGATAGCACAAGGAAATCGGGTTAGCTAGCTTCCCCTCCATTCTCCCTCCAATCTAACTCATGTCCTTCATGTTACTGATATTTGGGCAAATAGGAATACTGTAAGGACAACAGGTAACCAAATAACAAGGGCAGTAGACACATGGGAACACCACCAACGTCCCCTCCAAGTCACTCACCATCCTGACATGGAAATATATCAGCCGTTCCTTCACTGTCGCTGGGTGAAAATCCTGGAACTCCCTCCCTAACAGCACTGTGGGTGTACCTATACCACATGGACTGCAGCGGTTCAAGAAGTCAGCTCAACACCACCTTCTCATATATAAATATATATTATATAAATATATAAAAACTTAAAGTCTACGAAAGTAAGAAGTTCTGGACGGAGACAAGCCATTGAGCAAGGTTTGACACAGAACCCAATTCTGATGATTTGATCAAGGATTCTCTTCATCTGTTCGCCCCTTATTGGACCTGAGAAAATGCAGTGGTGTTGAATGTTAAACAGACCCCTCCCGGGCAGAAAGTGAACCAGCCCCTTCTAAAAATGTTAACTGAGCCCAAATTAGAACAAGAACATACATTTACATAGCAGCTTTCACAACCTCAGGATGTCTCAAAACACTTCACAGCTAAAGAGGTAATATTGAAGTAATATTGAAGTAATGTTGTAGTGCAGTCACTGTTGTAATCTAGGAAATGAGGCAACCAATTTACCCAAAGCAAGGCCCCACAGTTGTGGGAAATGTGATAGGGACCAGGAAATCTGCTTTTGCAATGTTGATTGAGAAAAAAATATTGGCCTGGACACCAGGGAAGTGCTGTCAGAGGTACTGACTCACAGACAGTGCAGCGCTTCCTCAGCACTGACCCTCTGACAGTGCAGAACTCCCTCAGTACTGACTCACAGACAGTGCAGCGCTCCCTCAGTACTGACCCTCTGACAGTGCAGCGCTCCCTCAGCACTGACCCTCTGACAGTGCAGAACTCCCTCAGTACTGACTCACAGACAGTGCAGCGCTCCCTCAGTACTGACCCTCTGACAGTGCAGCACTCCCTCACTACTGATCCTCCAACAATGCAATGCTCCCTCAGTACTGATCCTCTGACAGTGCAGCACTCCCTCAGTACTGACCCTCTGACAGTGCAGCACTCCCTCAGTACTGACCCTCTGACAGTGCAGCACTCCCTCAGTACTGACTCACAGACAGTGCAGCGCTCCCTCAGTACTGACCCTCTGACAGTGCAGCGCTCCCTCAGCACTGACCCTCTGACTGTGCAGCACTCCCTCGGTACTGACTCACAGACAGTGCAGCGCTCCCTCAGTACTGACCCTCTGACAGTGCAGCATTCCCTCACTACTGATCTTCCAACAATGCAATGCTCCCTCAGTACTGATCCTCTGACAGTGCAGCACTCCCTCAGTACTGACCCTCTGACAGTGCAGCACTCCCTCAGTACTGACCCTCTGACAGTGCAGCACTCCCTCTGTACTGACCCTCTGACAGTGCAGCACTCCCTCAGTACTGACCCTCTGACAGTGTAGCACTTCCTCATTACTGACCCTCGGACAGTGCAGCACTCCCTCAGTACTGCCCCTCTGACAGTGTAGCACTCCCTCAGTACTGCCCCTGTGACAGTGCAGCACTCCCTCATTACTGACCCTCAGACAGTGTAGCACTCCCTCAGTACTGACCTTCGGACAGTGTAGCACTCCCTCAGTACTGACTCTCGGACAGTGCGACACTCCCTCAGTACTGATCCTCAGACAGTATAGCTCTCCCTCATTACTGATCCTCTGACAGCGCAGTACTCCAGCAGTATGGCACTCAGAGTGTCAGCCTTGATAATGTGCATGATGTGGGAGTGATGCTTGAAGCCACAATATTCAGCCTCCGATGGGAGACTGTTATCAGTGAGATTTCACTGACACCCAGTCATTCTCTTCTCCAGGAATCTGTCCCACACTCACTAGCCCATGCCCATTTCTTCAAAGTTAACTTGGCTCGAATCATCTCCCTGTTCCTCTCTCATTTGATGCCATGGTCTCTCCTGTATTAGAATGTCAAATTTTCCCAATCTCTCTGCATTTCCTGCCCTACTACAAAGTGTATTGGTCTGTGATTGTCAGACTGCGTAGGCTGTAATGGTCAACTGTGGGCCTGTCTCTGACCATCACAGTTCTGATGTTACATACGAACATATGAACAGGGAGTGGAGTGACCACACTGACTGTACAGGACTGGAGTGACCATGCTGACTGTACAGGAGTGGAGTGACTGTGCTGACTACACAGAAATGGAGCAACCACAGTGACAGGAGTGGAGTGACCATGCTGACTGTAGAGGGGTGGAGTGACCATGCTGACTGTACAGGAGTGGAGTGACCGTGCTGACTACACAGAAATGGAGCAACCACAATGACAGGAGTGGAGTGACCATGCTGACTGTACAGGAGTGGAGTGACCATGCTGACTGTAGAGGGGTGGAGTGACCATGCTGACTGCAGAGGGGTGGAGTGACCATGCTGACTGTAGAGGGGTGGAGTGACCAAGTGACCACACTGATAGGAGTGGGAGGGGCTTCACTTGAACTGTGCTGGGACCAGCGTCCTGGAAAATTGAATAACTAGGGCTGTAGAGAGGGCTTTAAACTAAATAGAGGGGGGGGAGGGGTCTGGAAAGGGGATACGTTGGTTTACAAAGCAAAAGGACTAGGCAGCCTTGCAGGGCAGCTAGTGTGACAGGAGGGGACAGAATGTACAAACATTAAATAAAAAAGCAGCGAATAGGGTCAAAGGGGGAAAGATGATAAAAAGGCAAAATTAATGGCTCTTTACTTAAATACACATCGTTTTCAGAACAAAATTAATGAAGTAACGGCACAAATAGATATTAATGGTATGATCTTATAACCATTATGGAGACATCGTTACAAGGAGATCAAAGCTGGGAACTAAATATTCAGGGGTATGTGACTTTTTGAATGGACAGGCAGGAAAGAAAGGGTGGTGGGGTAGCTTTGTTAGTACGAGATGGAGTAAGTACAATAGCAAGAAATGTTCTTGGATCGGAAGATGTAGAATCCATATGGGTGGAGGTAAGAAATAACAAGGGGCAGAAGACATTGGTGGGAGTAGTCTGTAGGCCCCCAAACAGTAGCTATGCTGTAGGTCAGAGAATAAATCAGCATATAATATGGGCTCGTAAAAAAGGTAGTACGTTAATCATGGGTGACTTTAATCTTCATGTAGATTGGGAAAATCAAATTGGCAGAGATAAACACAAGCAAGAATTCATAGAGTGTATTCAGGACATTTCCTAGAACAATATGTTGTGGATCCAACCAGGGATTGGACGATTTTGGATCTGGTCATTTCTAATGAGGCAGATTTAATGAATGATCTCAGTGTAAATGATCCCCTAGAAAACAGTGACCATAAAATGGTGGTATTTAGCATTCAGTTTGAGAGTGAGAAACTTGGGTCAGAAACAACTGTGCTAAACTTAAATAAGGGTAATTACAAAGGAATGAGGGCAGGGTTGGCTGGAGTGCACTGGGAAAGGAGTTTAGCAGAAAAGACAGTTGATGAACAATGGCAGATGTTTAAGAAAATAGTTCATGACTCACAACAAAGATACATCCCAGTGTGGAAGAAGGATTCTAAGAAGGAGATAAACCAATCATGGTTAACCAAGGAAGTTAAGGATAGTATCAAATTAAAAGAAAAGACGTACAATGTGATAAAGATTAGTGGTAAGCCAGAGGATTGGGAAAGTTTTAAAAACCAACAAAAGATGACCAAAAAAAATAAAGAGGGAGAAAATAAACCTTGAGGGTAAACTAGCAAGTAATATAAAAATGAACAATAAGAACTTCCTTAAATATATAAAAAGGAAGAGAGAGGCCAAAGTGAACATATATCTCTTGCAGAATGAGGCTGGGGAGTTAACAATGGGGAACCAGGAAATGGCAGAGGAGTTGAATAAATACTTTGCTTCAGTCTTCACGGTAGAAGATACTAATATGATTCCAGAAATACTAAACAATCAAGGGGCAAAAGGGTGGGAGGAAATAAATACAATAACTATCACTAGAGAAAAAGTACGAGAGAAACTAATGGGGCTAAAGGCCGATAAGTCCCCTGGACCTGATGGGTTGCCTCCTAGGATATTAAAGGAAGTAGCTACAGAGATAGTGGATGCACTGGTGGTAATCTTCTAAGAATCTTTAGATTCTGGAAAAGTCCCAGAGGATTGGAGAATGTCCAATGTAACACCCTTTTCAAAAATGGAGCGAGATAAAAAAAACAGGTAACTATAGGCCAGTTAGCTTAACATCTGTCATTGGGAAAATGTTAGAGTCTATTATAAAGGATGTAATAGCAGAGCATTTAGAATTACATAATCTAATCAAGCAGAGTCGGCATGGCTTCATGAAGGGGAAATCATGCCTGACAAATTTATTAGAATTCTTTGGGGAGGTAACAAGCAGGATAGATAAAGGGGACCCAGTAGATGTAATATATTTGGATTTCCAAAAGGCATTTGATAAGGTGCCACACATAAGGCTACTTAATAAGATAAGAGCCCTTGGTGTTGGGGGTAGTATATTAGCATGGATAGAGGATTGGCTACCTAATAGGAGACAGAGTTGGGATAAGGGAGGCATTTTCAGGATGGCAACCTGTAACTAGTGGAGTGCCAGAGGGATCAGTGCTGGGGCCACAATTATTTACAATATATATTAATGACTTGGATGAGGGAAGTGAATGTACGATCGCTAAGTCTGCGGATGGCACAAAAATAGGTGGGAAGGCAAGTGGTGAGGGTGACACAAGGAGTCTACAGAGGGATATAGACAGGTTAAGTGAGTGAGCAAAGGTTTGGCAGATGGAATATAATGAGGGAAGATGTGAGGTTATGCACTTTGGCAGGAAGAAATGAGGAGCTGAATATTATTTACATGGAGAAAGACTGCAGAAAGCTGCAGCACAGAGGGATTTGGGAATCCTCGTGCATGAATCCCAAAAAACTAACATACAAGTTCAGCAGGTAATAGGGAAGGCAAATGGAATGTGGGCCTTTATTTCAAAGGGAATGGAGTATAAAAGTAGGGAAGTCTTGCTAAAACTATACAAGGCACTAGTTAGACCACACCTAGAATACCGTGAACAGTTTTGGTCCCCTTATCTAAGGAAAGATGTACTGGCATTGGAGGCAGTCCAGAGAAGGTTCACTAGGTTAATCCTGTTTATAGAGGGATTTTCATATGAGGAGAGGTTGAGTAGGTTGGGCCTGTACTCATTGGAGTTTAGAAGAACGAGAGGCGACCTTATGAAACATATAAGATTCTTAGGGGGTTTGACAGGGTAGATGCTGAGAGGCTGTTTCCCCCTGTGGGACAGTCTAGGACCAGAGGGCATAACTTCAGAGTGAGGGGGCACCTATTTAAAACAGAGATGAGGAGGAATTTCTTCTCACAGAGGGTAGTGAATCTGTGGAATTCTTTACCGCAGACGGCTGTAGAGAATAGGTCGTTAAGTATATTCAAGGCTGAGATAGACAGATTTTTAATCAATAAAAGAATCAAGGGTTATGGGGAAAAGGCAGCAAAGTGGAGTTGAAGATTATCAGATCAGTTATGATCTCACTGAATGGTGAAGCAGATTTGATGGGTTGAATGGCCTACTTCTGCTCCTGTGTCTTATAGTCTTATGGAGTGGAGTGACCACACTAACTGTAGAGAAGTGGACTGACCAGCCTGACAGGAATTGAGTGACCACACTGACTGTACACGATTAGAGTGACCACGCTGACTGCAGAGGAGTGGAGTGACCAGTCTGTCTGTACAGGAGTGGAGAGGCACACAGACTGTACAGAAGTGGAGTGACCACCCTGACAGGAGTGGAGTGACCACCGTGACTGTAGAGGAGTGGAGTGAACACGCTGACTGTAGGGGAATGGAGTGACCACGCTGACTCTAGGGGAGTGGAATGACCATGTTGTCTGTAGACGAGTGTAGTGACCATGCGGAATGTACTGCAGTGGAGTGACCACGCTGACTGTAGAGGAGTGGAGTGACCACGCTGACTGTAGAGGAGTGGAGTGACCACGCTGACTGTAGAAGAGTGGAGTGACCACACTGACTACATGATTAGAGTGACCATGCTGACTGTAGGGGAGTGGAGTGACCATGCTGACTGTAGGGGAGTGGAGTGACCATGCTGACTGCAGGAGAGTGGAATGACCACATTGACTGTAGAGCAGTGGAGTGACTACCCTGACTGTACAGGAGTGGAGTGACCGCACTGACTGTAGAGGAGTGGAGTGACCATGCGGACTGTACTGGAGTGGAGTGACAAGGCTGACTGTAGGGGATTGGTGTGACCACACTGACTGTAGAGGAGTGGAGTGACCGTGCTGACTGTAGAGGAGTGGAGTGACCACGTTCACTGTAGGAGACTGGAGTGACCATGCTGACTGTAGGAGAGTGGAGTGACAACACTGATTGTAGGGAGTGGAGTGACCATGCTGACTGTAGCGGAGTGATCATGCTGACTGTAGAGGAGTGGAGTGACCACACTGACTATAGGGGAGTGAAATTAACGTGCTGACTGTAGAGGAGTGGAGTGACCACACTGATTGTAGGGGAGTGCAGTGACCACACTAACTGTAGGGAAGTGGAGTGACCACGCTCACTGTAGAGGAGTAGAGTGACCATGCTGACTGTAGAGGAGTGGAGTGACCACACTGACTGTAGGGGAGTGGAGTGATCGTGCTGACTGTAGAGGAGTGGAGTGACCACACTGACTATAGGGGAGTGGAGTTACCATGCTGACAGTAGGGGATTGGAGTGACCATGCTGACTGTAGAGGAGTGGAGTGACCGTGCTGACTATAGGGGACTGGAGTGACCACACTGACTATAGGGGAGTGGAGTTACCATGCTGACTGTAGAGGAGTGGAGTGACCACACTGACTGTAGATGAATGGAGTGACCACACTGACTGTACAGGAGTGGAATGACCACGCTGACTGTACTGGAGTGGAGTGGCCACATTGACTGTAGAAGAGTGGAATGACCACACTGACTGTACACGATTAGAGTGACCACGCTGACTGTACTGGAGTGGAGTGACCACATTGACTGTAGAGGAGTGGAGTGACCACACTGATTGTACACGATTAGAGTGACCACGCCGACTGTAGAGGAGTGGAGTGACCACACTGACTGTAGAGGAGTGGAGTGACCATGCTGACTGTAGAGGAGTGGAGTGATCATGCTGGCAATAGGGGAGTGGAGTGACCGAGCTGACTGTAGGGGAGTGGAGTGACACACAGACTGTACAGGAGTGGAGTGACTATGCTGGCCGGAGCAAAGTGATCACACTGACAGGAGTGGAGTGACCACCCTGACTGTAGAGGGGTGAAGATATACACTTACTGTATAGAAGTGGAGTGACCAACCTGACAGGAGCAGAGTGACCACCCTGACTGTAGAGGAGTGGAGTGACCATGCTGACTCTAGGGGAGTGGATTGACCATGTTGACTGTAGAGGAGTGGAGTGACCACGCTGTCGGTAGAGGAGTAGAGTGACCACACTGACTGCAGAGGAGTGGAGTGACCACACTGACTGTAGAGGAGTGGAGTGACCATGCTGACTGTAGAGGAGTGGAGTGACCATGCTGACTGTAGAGGAGTGGAGTGACCATGCTGACTGTAGAGGAGTGGAGTGACCACGCTGACTGTAGAGGAGTGGAGTGACCGTGCTGACTGTAGGGGAGTGGAGTGACCGTGCTGACTGTAGTGGAGTGGAGAGACCGTGCTGACTGTAGGGGAGTGGAGTGACCATGCTGACTGTAGAGGAGTGGAGTGACCACACTGACTGTAGAGGAGTGGAGTGACCATGCTGACTGTAGAGGAGTGGAGTGATCATGCTGGCGGTAGGGGAGTGGAGTGACCGTGCTGACTGTAGGGGAGTAGAGTTGCCGTGCTGACTGTCGGGGAGGAGACTGACCACGCAGACTGCAGGAGAGTGGAGTGACCACATTGAATATGGAGGAGTGGAGTGACCACCCCGGCTGTAGAGGAGTGGAGTGACCATGTGGACTGTACTGCAGTGGAGTGACCATGCGGACTGTAGGGGTTTGGTGTGACCATGCTGACTGTAGATGAGTAGAGTGACCACACTGACTGTAGGGGAGCGGAGTGACCATGCTGACTGTAGAGGAGTGGAGTGATCATGCTGACTGTAGGGGAGCGGAGTGACCATGCTGACTGTAAAGGAGTGGAGTGACCATGCTGACTGTAGGGGAGCGGAGTGACCATGCTGACTATAGAGGAGTGGAGTGACCACACTGACTACATGATTAGAGCGACCATGCTGACTGTAGGGGAGCGGAGTGACCATGCTGACTGTAGAGGAGTGGTGTGACCATGCTGACTGTAGGGGAGTGGAGTGACCAAGCTGACTGTAGAGTAGTGGAGCGACCACACTGACTGTAGGGGACTGGAGTTGTGGTGCTGACTGTAGAGGAGTGGAGTGACCACGCTGACTGTAGAGGAGTGGAGTGACCATGCTGGCTGTAGGGGAGCGGAGTGACCATGCTGACTATAGAGGAGTGGAGTGACCATGCTGACTGTAGGGGAGCGGAGTGACCATGCTGACTGTAGAGGAGTGGAGTGACCATGCTGACTGTAGGGGAGCGGAGTGACCATGCTGACTGTAGAGGAGTGGAGTGACCACACTGACTACATGATTAGAGCGACCATGCTGAATGTAGGGGAGCGGAGTGACCATGCTGACTGTAGAGGAGTGGAGTGACCATGCTGACTGTAGGGGAGTGGAGTGACCAAGCTGACTGTAGAGTAGTGGAGCGACCACACTGACTGTAGGGGACTGGAGTTACGGTGCTGACTGTAGGGGCCTGGAGTGACGGTGCTGACTGTAGGGGACTGGAGTGACCATGCGGATTGTAGGGGTTTGGTGTGACCATGCTGACTGTAGAGGAGTGGAGTGACCACGCTGACTGTAGAGGAGTGGAGTGACCACATTGACTGTAGAGGAGTTGAGTGACCACGCTGACTGTAGGGGAGTGGAGTGACCACATTGACTGTAGAGGAGTGGAGTGATCACGCTGACTGTAGGGGAGTGGAGTGTCCGTGCTGACTGTAGGGGAGTGGAGTGACCGTGCTGACTGTAGGGGAGTGGAGTGACCGTGCTGACTGTAGAAGAGTGAAGCGACCACACTGACTGTAGAGGAGTGGAGTGACCATGCTGACTGTAAAGGAGTGGAGTGATCATGCTGGCAATAGGGGAGTGGAGTGACCGTGCTGACTGTAGGGGAGTGGAGTGACCCTGCTGACTGTAGGGGGTGGAGCAACGTGCTGACTATAGGCGAGTGGAGTGGATCATGCTGGCGGTAGGGGAGTGGAGTGACCGTGCTGCCTGTAGGGGAGTAGAGTTACCGTGCTGACTGTAGGGGAGTGGAGTGACGGTGCTGACTGTAGGGGATTGGAGTGACCATGCGGACTGTAGGGGTTTGGTGTGACCATGCTGACTGTAGAGGAGTGGAGTGACCACGCTGACTGTAGAGGAGTGGAGTGACCACATTGACTGTAGAGGAGTTGAGTGACCACGCTGACTGTAGGGGAGTGGAGTGACCACATTGACTGTAGAGGAGTGGAGTGACCACGCTGACTGTAGGGGAGTGGAGTGTCCGTGCTGACTGTAGGGGAGTGGAGTGACCGTACTGACTGTAGGGGAGTGGAGTGACCGTGCTGACTGTAGAGGAGTGGAGTGACCACACTGACTGTAGAGGAGTGGAGTGACCATGCTGACTGTAGAGGAGTGGAGTGACCTTACTGGCGGTAGGGGAGTGGAGTAACCGTGCTGACTGTAGGGGAGTGGAGTGACCGTGCTGACTGTAGGGGGGTGGAGCAACGTGCTGACTATAGGGGAGTGGAGTGGATCATGCTGGCGGTAGGGTAGTGGAGTGACCGTGCTGACTGTAGGGGAGTAGAGTTACCGTGCTGACTGTAGGGGACTGGAGTGACCATGCTGACTGTAGAGGAGTGGAGTGACCACGCTGACTGTAGAGGAGTGGGGTGACCATGCTGACTGTAGAGGAGTGGAGTGACCATGCTGACTGTAGATGAGTGGTGTGACAATGCTGACTGTAGAGGAATTGAGTGTCCACGCTGACTGCTGGGGAGTGGAGTGTCCATGCTGACTGTAGAGGAGTGGAGTGACCATGCTGACTGTAGAGGAGCGCAGTGTCCATGCTGACTGTAGTGGAGTGGAGTGATCATGCTGACTGTAGAGGAGTGCAGTGTCCATGCTGACTGTAGTGGAGTGGTGTGACCACACTGACTGTAGAGGAGTGGAGTGACCACGCTGACTGTAGTGGAGTGGTGTGACCATGCTGACTGTAGAGGAGGTAAGTGACCATGCTGACTGTAGAGGAATGGAGTGATCATGCTGACTGTAGAGGAGTGCAGTGTCCATGCTGACTGTAGTGGACTGGAGTGACCACACTGACTGTAGGGGAGTGGAGTGAGCAAAGTGACTGTAGGGGAGTGGAGTGACCTTACTGACGTTAGGGGAGTGGAGTGACCACGCTGACTGTAGAAGAGTGGAGTGACCACACTGACTACATGATTAGAGTGACCATGCTGACTGTAGGGGAGTGGAGTGACCATGCTGACTGTAGATGAGTGGAGTGACAATGCTGACTGTAGGGGACTGGAGTGACCACGCTGACTGTAGAGGAGTGGAGTGACCACGCTGACTGTAGAGGAGTGGGGTGACCATGCTGACTGTAGGGGAGTGGAGTGACCATGCTGACTGTAGATGAGTGGTGTGACCATGCTGACTGTAGAGGAATTGAATGTCCACGCTGACTGCAGGGGAGTGGAGTGTCCATGCTGACTGTAGAGGAGTGGAGTGACCATGCTGACTGTAGAGGAGTGCAGTGTCCATGCTGACTGTAGTGGAGTGGAGTGTCCATGCTGACTGTAGTGGAGTGGAGTGACCACACTGACTGTAGAGGAGTGGGGTGACCATGCTGGCTGTAGAGGAGTGGAGTGACCATGCTGACTGTAGATGAGTGGTGTGACCATGCTGACTGTAGAGGAATTGAGTGTCCACGCTGACTGCAGGGGAGTGGAGTGTCCATGCTGACTGTAGAGGAGTGGAGTGACCATGCTGACTGTAGAGGAGTGCAGTGTCCATGCTGACTGTAGTGGAGTGGAGTGACCACGCTGACTGTAGAGGTGTGGAGTGACCACACTGACTGTAGTGGAGTGGTGTGACCATGCTGACTGTAGAGGAGGTAAGTGACCATGCTGACTGTAGAGGAATGGAGTGATCATGCTGACTGTAGAGGAGTGCAGTGTCCATGCTGACTGTAGTGGACTGGAGTGACCACACTGACTGTAGGGGAGTGGAGTGAGCAAAGTGACTGTAGGGGACTGGAGTGACCTTACTGGCGGTAGGGGAGTGGAGTGACCATGCTGACTGTAGGGGAGTGGAGTGACCGTGCTGACTGTAGGGGGGTGGAGCAACGTGCTGACTATAGGGGAGTGGAGTGGATCATGCTGGCGGTAGGGTAGTGGAGTGACCGTGCTGACTGTAGGGGAGTAGAGTTACCGTGCTGACTGTAGGGGACTGGAGTGACCATGCTGACTGTAGAGGAGTGGAGTGACCACGCTGACTGTAGAGGAGTGGGGTGACCATGCTGACTGTAGAGGAGTGGAGTGACCATGCTGACTGTAGATGAGTGGTGTGACAATGCTGACTGTAGAGGAATTGAGTGTCCACGCTGACTGCTGGGGAGTGGAGTGTCCATGCTGACTGTAGAGGAGTGGAGTGACCATGCTGACTGTAGAGGAGCGCAGTGTCCATGCTGACTGTAGTGGAGTGGAGTGATCATGCTGACTGTAGAGGAGTGCAGTGTCCATGCTGACTGTAGTGGAGTGGTGTGACCACACTGACTGTAGAGGAGTGGAGTGACCACGCTGACTGTAGTGGAGTGGTGTGACCATGCTGACTGTAGAGGAGGTAAGTGACCATGCTGACTGTAGAGGAATGGAGTGATCATGCTGACTGTAGAGGAGTGCAGTGTCCATGCTGACTGTAGTGGACAGGAGTGACCACACTGACTGTAGGGGAGTGGAGTGAGCAAAGTGACTGTAGGGGAGTGGAGTGACCTTACTGACGTTAGGGGAGTGGAGTGACCATGCTGACTGTAGGGGATTGGAGTGACAACGCTGACTGTAGAGCAGTCGAGTGACCACACTGACTTTAGAGGTATGGAACGACCATGCTGACTGTAGAGGAGTGGAGTGACCAAGCTGACTGTAGAGGAGTGGAGTGACCAAGCTGACTGTAGAGGAGTGGCGTGATCATGCTGACTGTAGAGGAGTGGAGTGACCATGCTGACTGTAGAGGAGTGGAGTGAACGTGCTGACTGTAGGGGAGTGGAGTAACCATGCTGACTGTAGGGGAGTGGAGTGACCACGCTGACTGTAGTGGAGTGGTGTGACCATGCTGACTGTAGAGGAGGTAAGTGACCATGCTGACTGTAGAGGAATGGAGTGATCATGCTGACTGTAGAGGAGTGCAGTGTCCATGCTGACTGTAGTGGACTGGAGTGACCACACTGACTGTAGGGGAGTGGAGTGAGCAAAGTGACTGTAGGGGAGTGGAGTGACCTTACTGACGTTAGGGGAGTGGAGTGACCACGCTGACTGTAGAAGAGTGGAGTGACCACACTGACTACATGATTAGAGTGACCATGCTGACTGTAGGGGAGTGGAGTGACCATGCTGACTGTAGATGAGTGGAGTGACAATGCTGACTGTAGGGGACTGGAGTGACCACGCTGACTGTAGAGGAGTGGAGTGACCACGCTGACTGTAGAGGAGTGGGGTGACCATGCTGACTGTAGGGGAGTGGAGTGACCATGCTGACTGTAGATGAGTGGTGTGACCATGCTGACTGTAGAGGAATTGAATGTCCACGCTGACTGCAGGGGAGTGGAGTGTCCATGCTGACTGTAGAGGAGTGGAGTGACCATGCTGACTGTAGAGGAGTGCAGTGTCCATGCTGACTGTAGTGGAGTGGAGTGTCCATGCTGACTGTAGTGGAGTGGAGTGACCACACTGACTGTAGAGGAGTGGGGTGACCATGCTGGCTGTAGAGGAGTGGAGTGACCATGCTGACTGTAGATGAGTGGTGTGACCATGCTGACTGTAGAGGAATTGAGTGTCCACGCTGACTGCAGGGGAGTGGAGTGTCCATGCTGACTGTAGAGGAGTGGAGTGACCATGCTGACTGTAGAGGAGTGCAGTGTCCATGCTGACTGTAGTGGAGTGGAGTGACCACGCTGACTGTAGAGGTGTGGAGTGACCACACTGACTGTAGTGGAGTGGTGTGACCATGCTGACTGTAGAGGAGGTAAGTGACCATGCTGACTGTAGAGGAATGGAGTGATCATGCTGACTGTAGAGGAGTGCAGTGTCCATGCTGACTGTAGTGGACTGGAGTGACCACACTGACTGTAGGGGAGTGGAGTGAGCAAAGTGACTGTAGGGGACTGGAGTGACCTTACTGGCGGTAGGGGAGTGGAGTGACCATGCTGACTGTAGGGGAGTGGAGTGACCGTGCTGACTGTAGGGGGGTGGAGCAACGTGCTGACTATAGGGGAGTGGAGTGGATCATGCTGGCGGTAGGGTAGTGGAGTGACCGTGCTGACTGTAGGGGAGTAGAGTTACCGTGCTGACTGTAGGGGACTGGAGTGACCATGCTGACTGTAGAGGAGTGGAGTGACCACGCTGACTGTAGAGGAGTGGGGTGACCATGCTGACTGTAGAGGAGTGGAGTGACCATGCTGACTGTAGATGAGTGGTGTGACAATGCTGACTGTAGAGGAATTGAGTGTCCACGCTGACTGCTGGGGAGTGGAGTGTCCATGCTGACTGTAGAGGAGTGGAGTGACCATGCTGACTGTAGAGGAGCGCAGTGTCCATGCTGACTGTAGTGGAGTGGAGTGATCATGCTGACTGTAGAGGAGTGCAGTGTCCATGCTGACTGTAGTGGAGTGGTGTGACCACACTGACTGTAGAGGAGTGGAGTGACCACGCTGACTGTAGTGGAGTGGTGTGACCATGCTGACTGTAGAGGAGGTAAGTGACCATGCTGACTGTAGAGGAATGGAGTGATCATGCTGACTGTAGAGGAGTGCAGTGTCCATGCTGACTGTAGTGGACAGGAGTGACCACACTGACTGTAGGGGAGTGGAGTGAGCAAAGTGACTGTAGGGGAGTGGAGTGACCTTACTGACGTTAGGGGAGTGGAGTGACCATGCTGACTGTAGGGGATTGGAGTGACAACGCTGACTGTAGAGCAGTCGAGTGACCACACTGACTTTAGAGGTATGGAACGACCATGCTGACTGTAGAGGAGTGGAGTGACCAAGCTGACTGTAGAGGAGTGGAGTGACCAAGCTGACTGTAGAGGAGTGGCGTGATCATGCTGACTGTAGAGGAGTGGAGTGACCATGCTGACTGTAGAGGAGTGGAGTGAACGTGCTGACTGTAGGGGAGTGGAGTAACCATGCTGACTGTAGGGGAGTGGAGTGACCATGCTGACTGTAGAGGAGTGGAGTGACCACGCTGACTGTAGATGAGTGGAGTGACCACGCTGACTGTAGATGAGTGGAGTCACAATGCTGAATGTAGAGGAGTGGAGTGATCATGCTGGCGGTCGGGGAGTGAGGTTACTGTGCTGACTGCAGGGGAGTGGAGTGACCATGCTGACTGTAGAGGAGTAGAGTGACCATGCTGACTGTAGAGGAGTGGAGTGACCACACTGACTGTAGGGGAGTGGAGTGACCGTGCTGACTGTAGAGGAGTGGTGTGACCATGCTGACTGTAGAGGAATTGAGTGTCCACGCTGACTGCAGGGGAGTGGAGTGTCCATGCTGACTGTAGATGAGTGGTGTGACCATGCTGACTGTAGAGGAATTGAGTGTCCACGCTGACTGCAGGGGAGTGGAGTGTCCATGCTGACTGTAGAGGAGTGGAGTGACCATGCTGACTGTAGAGGAGTGGTGTGACCATGCTGACTGTAGAGGAGTGGAATGACCACGCTGACTGTCGAGTAGTGGAGTGACCACGCTGACTGTAGGGGAGTGAAGTGACCACACTAACTTAAGGGGAGTGGAGTGACCGTGCTGGCTGTAGCGGACTGGAGTGACCACGCTGACTGTAGAAGAGTGGAGTGACCACACTGACTACATGATTAGAGTGACCATGCTGACTGTAGGGGAGTGGAGTGACCATGCTGACTGTAGATGAGTGGAGTGACAATGCTGACTGTAGGGGACTGGAGTGACCACGCTGACTGTAGAGGAGTGGAGTGACCACGCTGACTGTAGAGGAGTGGGGTGACCATGCTGACTGTAGAGGAGTGGAGTGACCATGCTGACTGTAGATGAGTGGTGTGACCATGCTGACTGTAGAGGAATTGAGTGTCCACGCTGACTGTAGTGGAGTGGAGTGATCATGCTGACTGTAGAGGAGTGCAGTGTCCATGCTGACTGTAGTGGAGTGGAGTGACCACACTGACTGTAGAGGAGTGGAGTGACCACGCTGACTGTAGTGGAGTGGTGTGACCATGCTGACTGTAGAGGAGGTAAGTGACCATGCTGACTGTAGAGGAATGGAGTGATCATGCTGACTGTAGAGGAGTGCAGTGTCCATGCTGACTGTAGTGGACTGGAGTGACCACACTGACTGTAGGGGAGTGGAGTGAGCAAAGTGACTGTAGGGGAGTGGAGTGACCTTACTGGCGGTAGGGGAGTGGAGTGACCATGCTGACTGTAGGGGATTGGAGTGACAACGCTGACTGTAGAGCAGTCGAGTGACCACACTGACTTTAGAGGTATGGAACGACCATGCTGACTGTAGAGGTGTGGAGTACCAAGCTGACAGTAGGAGAGTGGAGTGACCACGCTGACTGTAGAGGAGTGGAGTGAGCACACTGACTGTAGGTGAGTGGAGTGACCATGCTGACTGTAGATGAGTGGAGTGACAATGCTGACTGTAGGGGACTGGAGTGACCACGCTGACTGTAGAGGAGTGGAGTGACCACGCTGACTGTAGAGGAGTGGGGTGACCATGCTGACTGTAGAGGAGTGGAGTGACCATGCTGACTGTAGATGAGTGGTGTGACCATGCTGACTGTAGAGGAATTGAGTGTCCACGCTGACTGTAGTGGAGTGGAGTGATCATGCTGACTGTAGAGGAGTGCAGTGTCCATGCTGACTGTAGTGGAGTGGAGTGACCACACTGACTGTAGAGGAGTGGAGTGACCACGCTGACTGTAGTGGAGTGGTGTGACCATGCTGACTGTAGAGGAGGTAAGTGACCATGCTGACTGTAGAGGAATGGAGTGATCATGCTGACTGTAGAGGAGTGCAGTGTCCATGCTGACTGTAGTGGACTGGAGTGACCACACTGACTGTAGGGGAGTGGAGTGAGCAAAGTGACTGTAGGGGAGTGGAGTGACCTTACTGGCGGTAGGGGAGTGGAGTGACCATGCTGACTGTAGGGGATTGGAGTGACAACGCTGACTGTAGAGCAGTCGAGTGACCACACTGACTTTAGAGGTATGGAACGACCATGCTGACTGTAGAGGTGTGGAGTACCAAGCTGACAGTAGGAGAGTGGAGTGACCACGCTGACTGTAGAGGAGTGGAGTGAGCACACTGACTGTAGGTGAGTGGAGTGACCATGCTGACTGTAGGGGAGTGGAGTAACCATGCTGACTGTAGAGGAGTGGAGTGACCACGCTGACTGTAGATGAGTGGAGTCACAATGCTGACTGTAGATGAGTGGAGTGATCATGCTGGCGGTCGGGAAGTGAGGTTACTGTGCTGACTGTAGGGGAGTGGAGTGACCATGCTGACTGTAGAGGAGTGGAGTGACCACACTGACTGTAGGGGAGTGGAGTGACTGTGCTGACTGTAGAGGAGTGGAGTGATCATGCTGACTGTAGAGGAGTGGTGTGACCACGCTGACTGTAGAGGAGTGGAGTGACCATGCTGACTGTAGAGGAGTGGAATGACCACGCTGGCTGTCGAGTAGTGGAGTGACCACGCTGACTGTAGGGGAGTGGAGTGACCACACTAACTTAAGGGGAGTGGAGTGACCGTGCTGGCTGTAGCGGACTGGAGTGACCACGCTGACTGTAGAAGAGTGGAGTGACCACACTGACTACATGATTAGAGTGACCATGCTGACTGTAGGGGAGTGGAGTGACCATGCTGACTGTAGATGAGTGGAGTGACAATGCTGACTGTAGGGGACTGGAGTGACCACGCTGACTGTAGAGGAGTGGAGTGACCACGCTGACTGTAGAGGAGTGGGGTGACCATGCTGACTGTAGAGGAGTGGAGTGACCATGCTGACTGTAGATGAGTGGTGTGACCATGCTGACTGTAGAGGAATTGAATGTCCACGCTGACTGCAGGGGAGTGGAGTGTCCATGCTGACTGTAGAGGAGTGGAGTGACCATGCTGACTGTAGAGGAGTGCAGTGTCCATGCTGACTGTAGTGGAGTGGAGTGTCCATGCTGACTGTAGTGGAGTGGAGTGACCACACTGACTGTAGAGGAGTGGGGTGACCATGCTGGCTGTAGAGGAGTGGAGTGACCATGCTGACTGTAGATGAGTGGTGTGACCATGCTGACTGTAGAGGAATTGAGTGTCCACGCTGACTGCAGGGGAGTGGAGTGTCCATGCTGACTGTAGAGGAGTGGAGTGACCATGCTGACTGTAGAGGAGTGCAGTGTCCATGCTGACTGTAGTGGAGTGGAGTGACCACACTGACTGTAGAGGAGTGGAGTGACCACACTGACTGTAGTGGAGTGGTGTGACCATGCTGACTGTAGAGGAGGTAAGTGACCATGCTGACTGTAGAGGAATGGAGTGATCATGCTGACTGTAGAGGAGTGCAGTGTCCATGCTGACTGTAGTGGAGTGGAGTGACCACACTGACTGTAGGGGAGTGGAGTGAGCAAAGTGACTGTAGGGGAGTGGAGTGACCTTACTGGCGGTAGGGGAGTGGAGTGACCATGCTGACTGTAGGGGATTGGAGTGACAACGCTGACTGTAGAGCAGTCGAGTGACCACACTGACTTTAGAGGTATGGAACGACCATGCTGACTGTAGAGGTGTGGAGTACCAAGCTCACAGTAGGAGAGTGGAGTGACCACGCTGACTATAGAGGAGTGGAGTGAGCACACTGACTGTAGGTGAGTGGAGTGACCATGCTGACTGTAGGGGAGTGGAGTAACCATGCTGACTGTAGGGGATTGGAGTGACCATGCTGACTGTAGAGGAGTGGAGTGACCACGCTGACTGTAGATGAGTGGAGTCACAATGTTGACTGTAGAGGAGTGGAGTGACCACGCTGACTGTAGATGAGTGGAGTCACAATGCTGAATGTAGAGGAGTGGAGTGATCATGCTGGCGGTCGGGGAGTGGAGTGACCGTGCTGACTGTAGAGGAGTGGATTGATCATGCTGACTGTAGAGGAGTGGAGTGACCATGCTGACTGTAGATGAGTGGTGTGACCATGCTGACTGTAGAGGAATTGAGTGTCCACGCTGACTGCAGGGGAGTGGAGTGTCCATGCTGACTGTAGAGGAGTGGAGTGACCATGCTGACTGTAGAGGAGTGGTGTGACCATGCTGACTGTAGAGGAGTGGAATGACCACGCTGACTGTAGAGTAGTGGAGTGACCACACTGACTGTAGAGGAGTGGAGTGACCACACTAACTTAAGGGGAGTGGAGTGACCGTGCTGGCTGTAGCGGACTGGAGTGACCACGCTGACTGTAGAAGAGTGGAGTGACCACACTGACTACATGATTAGAGTGACCATGCTGACTGTAGGGGAGTGGAGTGACCATGCTGACTGTAGATGAGTGAAGTGACAATGCTGACTGTAAGGGACTGGAGTGACCACGCTGACTGTAGAGGAGTGGAGTGACCACGCTGACTGTAGAGGAGTGGGGTGACCATGCTGACTGTAGGGGAGTGGAGTGACCATGCTGACTGTAGATGAGTGGTGTGACCATGCTGACTGTAGGGGACTGGAGTGACCACGCTGACTTTAGAGGAGTGGAGTGACCACGCTGACTGTAGAGGAGTGGAGTGACCATGCTGACTGTAGAGGAGTGGAGTGACCATGCTGACTGTAGAGGAGTGGAGTGACCACGCTGACTGTAGAGGAGTGGAGTGACCATGCTGACTGCAGGGGAGTGGAGTGACCATGCTGAATTTAGGGGAGTGGAGTGACCACGCTGACTGTAGAGGAGTGGAATGACCACGCTGGCTGTCGAGTAGTGGAGTGACCACGCTGACTGTAGGGGAGTGGAGTGACCACACTAACTTAAGGGGAGTGGAGTGACCGTGCTGGCTGTAGCGGACTGGAGTGACCACGCTGACTGTAGAAGAGTGGAGTGACCACACTGACTACATGATTAGAGTGACCATGCTGACTGTAGGGGAGTGGAGTGACCATGCTGACTGTAGATGAGTGGAGTGACAATGCTGACTGTAGGGGACTGGAGTGACCACGCTGACTGTAGAGGAGTGGAGTGACCACGCTGACTGTAGAGGAGTGGGGTGACCATGCTGACTGTAGAGGAGTGGAGTGACCATGCTGACTGTAGATGAGTGGTGTGACCATGCTGACTGTAGAGGAATTGAATGTCCACGCTGACTGCAGGGGAGTGGAGTGTCCATGCTGACTGTAGAGGAGTGGAGTGACCATGCTGACTGTAGAGGAGTGCAGTGTCCATGCTGACTGTAGTGGAGTGGAGTGTCCATGCTGACTGTAGTGGAGTGGAGTGACCACACTGACTGTAGAGGAGTGGGGTGACCATGCTGGCTGTAGAGGAGTGGAGTGACCATGCTGACTGTAGATGAGTGGTGTGACCATGCTGACTGTAGAGGAATTGAGTGTCCACGCTGACTGCAGGGGAGTGGAGTGTCCATGCTGACTGTAGAGGAGTGGAGTGACCATGCTGACTGTAGAGGAGTGCAGTGTCCATGCTGACTGTAGTGGAGTGGAGTGACCACACTGACTGTAGAGGAGTGGAGTGACCACACTGACTGTAGTGGAGTGGTGTGACCATGCTGACTGTAGAGGAGGTAAGTGACCATGCTGACTGTAGAGGAATGGAGTGATCATGCTGACTGTAGAGGAGTGCAGTGTCCATGCTGACTGTAGTGGAGTGGAGTGACCACACTGACTGTAGGGGAGTGGAGTGAGCAAAGTGACTGTAGGGGAGTGGAGTGACCTTACTGGCGGTAGGGGAGTGGAGTGACCATGCTGACTGTAGGGGATTGGAGTGACAACGCTGACTGTAGAGCAGTCGAGTGACCACACTGACTTTAGAGGTATGGAACGACCATGCTGACTGTAGAGGTGTGGAGTACCAAGCTCACAGTAGGAGAGTGGAGTGACCACGCTGACTATAGAGGAGTGGAGTGAGCACACTGACTGTAGGTGAGTGGAGTGACCATGCTGACTGTAGGGGAGTGGAGTAACCATGCTGACTGTAGGGGATTGGAGTGACCATGCTGACTGTAGAGGAGTGGAGTGACCACGCTGACTGTAGATGAGTGGAGTCACAATGTTGACTGTAGAGGAGTGGAGTGACCACGCTGACTGTAGATGAGTGGAGTCACAATGCTGAATGTAGAGGAGTGGAGTGATCATGCTGGCGGTCGGGGAGTGGAGTGACCGTGCTGACTGTAGAGGAGTGGATTGATCATGCTGACTGTAGAGGAGTGGAGTGACCATGCTGACTGTAGATGAGTGGTGTGACCATGCTGACTGTAGAGGAATTGAGTGTCCACGCTGACTGCAGGGGAGTGGAGTGTCCATGCTGACTGTAGAGGAGTGGAGTGACCATGCTGACTGTAGAGGAGTGGTGTGACCATGCTGACTGTAGAGGAGTGGAATGACCACGCTGACTGTAGAGTAGTGGAGTGACCACGCTGACTGTAGAGGAGTGGAGTGACCACACTAACTTAAGGGGAGTGGAGTGACCGTGCTGGCTGTAGCGGACTGGAGTGACCATGCTGACTGTAGAAGAGTGGAGTGACCACACTGACTACATGATTAGAGTGACCATGCTGACTGTAGGGGAGTGGAGTGACCATGCTGACTGTAGATGAGTGAAGTGACAATGCTGACTGTACGGGACTGGAGTGACCACGCTGACTGTAGAGGAGTGGAGTGACCACGCTGACTGTAGAGGAGTGGGGTGACCATGCTGACTGTAGGGGAGTGGAGTGACCATGCTGACTGTAGATGAGTGGTGTGACCATGCTGACTGTAGGGGACTGGAGTGACCACGCTGACTTTAGAGGAGTGGAGTGACCACGCTGACTGTAGAGGAGTGGAGTGACCATGCTGACTGTAGAGGAGTGGAGTGACCATGCTGACTGTAGAGGAGTGGAGTGACCACGCTGACTGTTGAGGAGTGGAGTGACCATGCTGACTGCAGGGGAGTGGAGTGACCATGCTGAATTTAGGGGAGTGGAGTGACCACGCTGACTGTAGGAGGGTGGAATGACCACATTGAATATACAGGAGTGGAGTGGCCACCTTGACTGTAGAGGAGTGGATTGACCAGGCGGACTGTAGGGGACTGAAGTGACCATGCTGACTTTAGGGGAGTGGAGTGACCATGCTGACTGTAGGGGAGTGGAGTGACCATGCTGACTGTAGAGGAGTGGAGTGATCATGCTGACTGTAGGGGAGTGGAGTGACCGTGCTGACTGTAGAGGAGTGGAGTGATCATGCTGACTGTAGAGGAGTGGAGTGACCATGCTGACTGTAGAGGAGTGGAGTGACCACGCTGACTGTAGGGGAGTGGAGTGACCATGCTGACTGTAGGGGAGTGGAGTGAGCGTGCTGACTGTAGAGGAGTTGAGTGTCCACGCTGACTGTAGGGGAGTGGAGTTTCCATGCTGACTGTAGAGGAGTGGAGTGACCATGCTGAATGTAGAGGAGTGGAGTGACCACACTGACTTAAGGGGAGTGGAGTGACCGTGCTGACTGTAGCGGACTGGAGTGATCACATTGACTGTGGAGGAATGGAGTGACCACACTGACTTAAGCGGAGTGGAGTGACCGTGCTGGCTGTAGCGGACTGGAGTGACCACACAGACTGTAGAGGAGTGGAGTGACCACGCTGACTGTAGAGGAGTGGAGTGACCATGCTGACTGTAGAAGAGAGGAGTGACCACACTGACTGTACACGATTAGAGTGACCACGCTGACTGTAGAGGAGTGGAGTGTCCATGCTGACTGTAGAGGAGTGGAGTGACCACGCTAACTGTAGAGGAGTGGAGTGACAATGCTGACTGTAGGGGAGTGGAGTGACCACGCTGTCTGTAGAGGAGTGGAGTGACCACACTGACTTTAGGGGACTGGAATGACAATGCTGACTGTAGAGGAGTGGACTGATCATGCTGACTTTAGGGGAGTGGAGTGACCATGCTGTCTGTAGAGGAGTGGAGTGATCACACTGACTGTAAGGGAGTGGAGTGACAATGCTGACTGTAGAGGAGTGGAGTGACCACACTGACTGTAAGGGAGTGGAGTGACAATGCTTACTGTAGAGGAGTGGTGTGACCACGCTGATTGAAGGAGACAGGAGTAACGACGCTGACTGTACGGGAGAAGAGTGACCACACTTACTGTAAGGGAGTGGAGTGACCATACTGCCTTTAGTGGACAGGAGTGACAATGCTGTCTGTAGAGGAGTGGAGTGAGCACACTGACTGTAGGGGACTGGAGTGACGGTGCTGACTGTAGGGGACTGGAGTGACCACGCTGACTGTAGAGGAGTGGAGTGACCGTGCTGACTGTAGGGGAGTGGAATGATCGTGCTGACTGTAGAGGGGTGAAGTGACCATGCTGAATGTAGAGGAGTGGAGTGACAACTCTGACTGTAGAGGAGTGGAGTGACCACGCTGACTGTAGGCGATTGGAGTGACCATGCTGACCATAGGGGAGTGGTGTATTCACGCTGACTGTAGGCGATTGGAGTGACCACGCTGACTGTAGAGGAGTGGAGTGACCATGCTGACTGTAGGGGAGTGGAGTGACCACGCTGATTGAAGGAGACAGGAGTAACGACGCTGCCTGTATGGGAGAAAAGTGACCACACTGACTGTAAGGGAGTGGAGTGACCATACTGCCTTTAGGGGACAGGAGTGACAATGCTGTCTGTAGAGGAGTGGAGTGACCACACTGACTGTAGAGGAGTGGAGTGACCATGCTGACTGTAAGGGAGTGGAGTGACCATGCTGTCTGTAGGGGAGTGGAGTGACCATGCTGATGTAGAGGAGTGGAGTGACCATGCTGATGGTAGGGGAGTGGCGTGACCACACTGACTGTAGGTGAGTGGAGTGATCGTACTGACTGTAGGAAAGTGGAGTGACCATGCTGACTGCAGAGGAGTAGAGAGACCATGCTGACTGTAGAGGAGTGGAGTGACAATGCTGACTGTACTGGAGTTGAATGACCATGCTGACTGTCGAGAAGTGGAGTGACCATGCTGACTGTCGAGAAGTGGAGTGACTATGCTGACTGCAGAGGAGTGGACTTACACACAGACAGTACAGGAGTGGAGTGACCATGCTTGCTGGAGCAAAGTGACCACACTGACAGAGTGGAGTGACCACACTGACTGTAGAGGAGCGGAGTGACCATGCTGAATGTAGAGGAGTGGAGTGACCATGCTGACTGTAGGGCGGTGGAGTGACCATGCTGACTGTATAGGAGTGGAGTGTCCATGCTGACTGTAGAGGAGTGTAGTGACCACACTGACTGTAGAGGAGTGGAGTGACCATGCTGACTGTAGGGGAGTGTTGTGACCATGCTGACTGTAGAGGAGGGAATTGACCATGCTGGCTGTAGGGGAGTGGAGTGACCTTACTGACGGTAGGGGAGTGGAGTGACCATGCTGACTGTAGGGGATTGGAGTGACAATGCTGACTGTAGAAGAGTGGATGACCTCACTGACTTTAGAGGTATCGAATGACCATGCTGACTGTAGAGGAGTGGAGTAACAAGCTGACTGTAGGGAAGTGGAGTGACCACGCTGACTGTAGGGGAGTGGAGTGACCACGCTGACTGTACAGAAGTGGAGTGACCACGCTGATGTAGAGGAGTGGAGTGACCATCCTGACGGTAGGGGCGTGGAGTGATCGTACTGACTGTAGGGGAGTGGAGTGACCACATTGACTGTAGAGGAGTGGAGTGTCCACGCTCACTGTAGAGGAGTGGAATGACCATGCTGACTATAGAGGAGTGGCGTGATCATGCTGACTGTAGAGGAGTAGAGTGACCATGCTAACTGTAGAGGAGTAGAGTGACCTCGTTGACTGTAGAGGAGTGGAGTGTCCATGCTGATTGTAGTGGAGTGGAGTGACCACACTGACTGTAGAGGAGTGGAGTGACAATGCTGACTGTAGAGGAGTGGAGAGTCCATGCTGACTGTAGAGGAGTGGAGTGACCATGCTGACTGTAGAGGAGGGAAGTGACCATGCTAACTGTAGGGGAGTGGAGTGACCACACTGACTGTAGGTGAGTGGAGTGAACTTACTGATGGTAGGGGAGTGGAGTGACCATGCTGACTGTAGGAGATTGGAATGACCATGCTGACTGTAGGAGATTGGAATGACCATGCTGACTGTAGAGGAGTTGAGTACCAAGCTGAGTGTAGGGAAGTGGAGTGACCATGCTGATGTAGAGGAGTGGAGTGACCATGCTGACGGTAGGGGAGAGGAGTGACCACACTGACTGTAGGTGAGTGGAGTGATCATACTGACTGTAGGGGAGTGGAGTGACCATGCTGACTGTAGAGGAGTGGAGTGACCATGCTGACTGTAGAGGAGTGGAGTGACCATGCTGACTGTAGAGGAGTGGAGTGATCATGCTGGCGGTAGGTGAGTGTAGTGACCGTGCTGACTGAAGGCGAGTGGAGTGACCGTGCTGACTGTAGGGGAGTGGAGTGACCACACTGACTGCAGGAGGGAGGAATGACCACTTTAAATATAGAGGAGTGGAGTGACCATGCAGATTGTAGGGGACTGAAGTGACCATGCTGACTTTAGGGGAGTGGAGTGACCATGTTGACTGTAGAGGAGTAGAGTGACCACGCTGACTGGAGGCGAGTGGAGGGACCACACATTATTGGAGTGGAGTGACCCTGCTGACTGTAGGGGAGTGGAGTGACTGCGCTGACTGTAGGGGACTGGATTGACCACAATGACGATAGGGGAGTGGAGTGACCATGCTGACTGTAGAGGAGTGGAGTGACCATGCTGAATGTAGACGAGTGGAGTGACCACATTGACTGTAGATTAGTGGAGTGACCACGCTGACCTAGGAGAGTGGCCTGACCATGCTGACTGTAGAGGACTGGATTGATCACGCTGACTGACGAAAGGGGAGTGGAGTGACTGTGCTGACTGTAGGGGACTGGATTGACCACGCTGACTGTATGGGAGTGGAGTGACCACGCTAACTGTAGAGGAGTGGAGTGACCACACTGACTGTAGGGGAGTGAAGTGACCGTACTGACTGTAGAGGAGTGGAGTGACCACCCTGACTGTAGGGGAGTGGAGTGACCGTGCTGACTGTAGGGGACAGGAGTGACCACACTGACTGTAGGGGAGTGGAGTGACCATGCTGACTGTAGGGGAGTGGAGTGAGCGTGCTGACTGTAGAGGAGTGGAGTGACCGTGCTGACTGTAGAGTAGTGGAGTGACCATGCTGACTGTAGAGGAGTGGAGTGACCATGCTGACTGTAGACGAGTGGAGTGACCATGCTGATTGTAGGTGAGTGGAGTGACCATGCTGACTGTAGAGGAGTGGAGTGACCATGCTTACTGTAGAGGGGTGAAGGGACCATGCTGACTGTAGAGGAGTGGAGTGACCACGCTGACTGTTGGCGAGTGGAGTGACCACGCTGACTTTAGGCGATTGGAGTGACCATGCTGACCATAGGGGAGTGGAGTGTTCATGCTGACTGTAAGCGAGTGGAGTGACCATGCTGACTGTAGGCGATTGGAGTGACCACGCTGACTGTAGAGCAGTGGGGTGACCATGCTGACTGTAGGGGAGTGGAGTGACCATGCTGACTGTAGGGGAGTGGAGTGACTGTGCTGACTATAGAGGAGTTGAGTTACCACGCTGACAGTAGAGGAGTGGAGGGACCACGCTGACTGTAGAGGAGTGGAGTGACCGTGCTGACTGTAGAGTAGTGAAGTGATCATTCTGACTGTAGAGGAGTGGAGTGACCATGCTGACTGTAGTGGAGTGGAGTGACCATGCTGACTGTAGACGAGTGGAGTGACCAAACTGACTGTAGGGGAGTGGAGTGACCATGCTGACTGAGGAGGAGTGGAGTGACCATGCTTACTGTAGAGGGGTGAAGTGACCATGCTGACTGTAGAGGAGTGGAGTGACCACGCTGACTGTAGGCAATTGGAGTGACCACGCTGACTGTAGGTGATTGGAGTGACCATGCTGCCCATAGGGGAGTGGAGTGTTCACGCTGACTGTAGGCGATTGGAGTGACCACGCTGACTGTAGAGGAGTGGAGTGACCATGCTGACTGTAGGGGAGTGGAGTGACCATGCTGACTGTAGGGGAGTGGAGTGACCATGCTGACATTAGAGGAGTGGAGTGACCACGCTGACTGTAGGCGAGTGGAGTGACCACGCTTTCTGTTGAGGAGTGGAGTGACTACGGTGACTGTAGAGGAATGGCGTGACCATGCTGACAGTAGAAGAATGGAGTGACTGTGCTGACTGTAGATGAGTGGAGTGACCAAGCTGACAGTAGGTGAGTGGAGTGGCCATGCTGACTGTAGTCGAGTGGAGTGTCCCCGGTGTCTGTAGAGTAGTTGAGTGACCATGCTGACTGTAGGGGAGTGGAGTGACCATGCTGACTGTAGGAGAGTGAAGTGACCATGCTGACTGTAGAGGAGTGGAGTGACCACACTGACTGTAGGTGAGTGGAGTGACCACGCTGACTGTAGGGGAGTGGAGTGACTGCGCTGACTGTAGGGGACTGGATTGACCACACTGACGATAGGGGAGTGGAGTGACCATGCTGACTGTAGAGGAGTGGAGTGACCATGCTGAATGTAGACGAGTGGAGTGACCACATTGACTGTAGATTAGTGGAGTGACCACGCTGACCTAGGAGAGTGGCCTGACCATGCTGACTGTAGAGGACTGGATTGATCACGCTGACTGACGAAAGGGGAGTGGAGTGACTGTGCTGACTGTAGGGGACTGGATTGACCACGCTGACTGTATGGGAGTGGAGTGACCACGCTAACAGTAGAGGAGTGGAGTGACCACACTGACTGTAGGGGAGTGAAGTGACCGTACTGACTGTAGAGGAGTGGAGTGACCACCCTGACTGTAGGGGAGTGGAGTGACCGTGCTGACTGTAGGGGACAGGAGTGACCACACTGACTGTAGGGGAGTGGAGTGACCATGCTGACTGTAGGGGAGTGGAGTGAGCGTGCTGAATATAGAGGAGTTGAGTTACCACGCTGACAGTAGAGGAGTGGAGTGACCATGCTGACTGTAGAGGAGTGGAGTGACCGTGCTGACTGTAGAGTAGTGGAGTGACCATGCTGACTGTAGAGGAGTGGAGTGACCATGCTGACTGTAGACGAGTGGAGTGACCATGCTGATTGTAGGTGAGTGGAGTGACCATGCTGACTGTAGAGGAGTGGAGTGACCATGCTTACTGTAGAGGGGTGAAGGGACCATGCTGACTGTAGAGCAGTGGAGTGACCACGCTGACTGTAGGCGAGTGGAGTGACCACGCTGACTTTAGGCGATTGGAGTGACCATGCTGACCATAGGGGAGTGGAGTGATCATGCTGACTGTAGAGGAGTGGAGTGACCATGCTGACTGTAGGGGATTGGAGTGACAATGCTGACTGTAGAAGAGTGGATGACCTCACTGACTTTAGAGGTATGGAATGACCATGCTGACTGTAGAGGAGTGGAGTAACAAGCTGACTGTAGGGAAGTGGAGTGACCACGCTGACTGTAGGGGAGTGGAGTGACCACGCTGACTGTACAGAAGTGGAGTGACCACGCTGATGTAGAGGAGTGGAGTGACCATCCTGACGGTAGGGGCGTGGAGTGATCGTACTGACTGTAGGGGAGTGGAGTGACCATGCTGACTGTAGGAGAGTGGAGTGACCATGTTGACTGTAGAGGAGTGGAGTGTCCACGCTCACTGTAGAGGAGTGGAATGACCATGCTGACTGTAGAGGAGTGGCGTGATCATGCTGACTGTAGAGGAGTGGAGTGACCATGCTAACTGTAGAGGAGTAGAGTGACCTCGTTGACTGTAGAGGAGTGGAGTGTCCATGCTGATTGTAGTGGAGTGGAGTGACCACACTGACTGTAGAGGAGTGGAGTGACAATGCTGACTGTAGAGGAGTGGAGAGTCCATGCTGACTGTAGAGGAGTGGAGTGACCATGCTGACTGTAGAGGAGGGAAGTGACCATGCTAACTGTAGGGGAGTGGAGTGACCACACTGACTGTAGGTGAGTGGAGTGAACTTACTGATGGTAGGGGAGTGGAGTGACCATGCTGACTGTAGGAGATTGGAATGACCATGCTGACTGTAGGAGATTGGAATGACCATGCTGACTGTAGGGGAGTTGAGTACCAAGCTGAGTGTAGGGAAGTGGAGTGACCATGCTGATGTAGAGGAGTGGAGTGACCATGCTGACGGTAGGGGAGAGGAGTGACCACACTGACTGTAGGTGAGTGGAGTGATCATACTGACTGTAGGGGAGTGGAGTGACCATGCTGACTGTAGAGGAGTGGAGTGACCATGCTGACTGTAGAGGAGTGGAGTGACCATGCTGACTGTAGAGGAGTGGAGTGATCATGCTGGTGGTAGGTGAGTGTAGTGACCGTGCTGACTGAAGGCGAGTGGAGTGACCGTGCTGACTGTAGGGGAGTGGAGTGACCACACTGACTGCAGGAGGGAGGAATGACCACTTTAAATATAGAGGAGTGGAGTGACCATGCAGATTGTAGGGGACTGAAGTGACCATGCTGACTTTAGGGGAGTGGAGTGACCATGTTGACTGTAGAGGAGTAGAGTGACCACGCTGACTGGAGGTGAGTGGAGTGACCACACATTATTGGAGTGGAGTGACCCTGCTGACTGTAGGGGAGTGGAGTGACTGCGCTGACTGTAGGGGACTGGATTGACCACACTGACGATAGGGGAGTGGAGTGACCATGCTGACTGTAGAGGAGTGGAGTGACCATGCTGAATGTAGACGAGTGGAGTGACCACATTGACTGTAGATTAGTGGAGTGACCACGCTGACCTAGGAGAGTGGCCTGACCATGCTGACTGTAGAGGACTGGATTGATCACGCTGACTGACGAAAGGGGAGTGGAGTGACTGTGCTGACTGTAGGGGACTGGATTGACCACGCTGACTGTATGGGAGTGGAGTGACCACGCTAACTGTAGAGGAGTGGAGTGACCACACTGACTGTAGGGGAGTGAAGTGACCGTACTGACTGTAGAGGAGTGGAGTGACCACCCTGACTGTAGGGGAGTGGAGTGACCGTGCTGACTGTAGGGGACAGGAGTGACCACACTGACTGTAGGGGAGTGGAGTGACCATGCTGACTGTAGGGGAGTGGAGTGAGCGTGCTGAATATAGAGGAGTTGAGTTACCACGCTGACAGTAGAGGAGTGGAGTGACCATGCTGACTGTAGAGGAGTGGAGTGACCGTGCTGACTGTAGAGTAGTGGAGTGACCATGCTGACTGTAGAGGAGTGGAGTGACCATGCTGACTGTAGACGAGTGGAGTGACCATGCTGATTGTAGGTGAGTGGAGTGACCATGCTGACTGTAGAGGAGTGGAGTGACCATGCTTACTGTAGAGGGGTGAAGGGACCATGCTGACTGTAGAGCAGTGGAGTGACCACGCTGACTGTAGGCGAGTGGAGTGACCACGCTGACTTTAGGCGATTGGAGTGACCATGCTGACCATAGGGGAGTGGAGTGATCATGCTGACTGTAGAGGAGTGGAGTGACCATGCTGACTGTAGGGGATTGGAGTGACAATGCTGACTGTAGAAGAGTGGATGACCTCACTGACTTTAGAGGTATGGAATGACCATGCTGACTGTAGAGGAGTGGAGTAACAAGCTGACTGTAGGGAAGTGGAGTGACCACGCTGACTGTAGGGGAGTGGAGTGACCACGCTGACTGTACAGAAGTGGAGTGACCACGCTGATGTAGAGGAGTGGAGTGACCATCCTGACGGTAGGGGCGTGGAGTGATCGTACTGACTGTAGGGGAGTGGAGTGACCATGCTGACTGTAGGAGAGTGGAGTGACCATGTTGACTGTAGAGGAGTGGAGTGTCCACGCTCACTGTAGAGGAGTGGAATGACCATGCTGACTGTAGAGGAGTGGCGTGATCATGCTGACTGTAGAGGAGTGGAGTGACCATGCTAACTGTAGAGGAGTAGAGTGACCTCGTTGACTGTAGAGGAGTGGAGTGTCCATGCTGATTGTAGTGGAGTGGAGTGACCACACTGACTGTAGAGGAGTGGAGTGACAATGCTGACTGTAGAGGAGTGGAGAGTCCATGCTGACTGTAGAGGAGTGGAGTGACCATGCTGACTGTAGAGGAGGGAAGTGACCATGCTAACTGTAGGGGAGTGGAGTGACCACACTGACTGTAGGTGAGTGGAGTGAACTTACTGATGGTAGGGGAGTGGAGTGACCATGCTGACTGTAGGAGATTGGAATGACCATGCTGACTGTAGGAGATTGGAATGACCATGCTGACTGTAGGGGAGTTGAGTACCAAGCTGAGTGTAGGGAAGTGGAGTGACCATGCTGATGTAGAGGAGTGGAGTGACCATGCTGACGGTAGGGGAGAGGAGTGACCACACTGACTGTAGGTGAGTGGAGTGATCATACTGACTGTAGGGGAGTGGAGTGACCATGCTGACTGTAGAGGAGTGGAGTGACCATGCTGACTGTAGAGGAGTGGAGTGACCATGCTGACTGTAGAGGAGTGGAGTGATCATGCTGGTGGTAGGTGAGTGTAGTGACCGTGCTGACTGAAGGCGAGTGGAGTGACCGTGCTGACTGTAGGGGAGTGGAGTGACCACACTGACTGCAGGAGGGAGGAATGACCACTTTAAATATAGAGGAGTGGAGTGACCATGCAGATTGTAGGGGACTGAAGTGACCATGCTGACTTTAGGGGAGTGGAGTGACCATGTTGACTGTAGAGGAGTAGAGTGACCACGCTGACTGGAGGTGAGTGGAGTGACCACACATTATTGGAGTGGAGTGACCCTGCTGACTGTAGGGGAGTGGAGTGACTGCGCTGACTGTAGGGGACTGGATTGACCACACTGACGATAGGGGAGTGGAGTGACCATGCTGACTGTAGAGGAGTGGAGTGACCATGCTGAATGTAGACGAGTGGAGTGACCACATTGACTGTAGATTAGTGGAGTGACCACGCTGACCTAGGAGAGTGGCCTGACCATGCTGACTGTAGAGGACTGGATTGATCACGCTGACTGACGAAAGGGGAGTGGAGTGACTGTGCTGACTGTAGGGGACTGGATTGACCACGCTGACTGTATGGGAGTGGAGTGACCACGCTAACTGTAGAGGAGTGGAGTGACCACACTGACTGTAGGGGAGTGAAGTGACCGTACTGACTGTAGAGGAGTGGAGTGACCACCCTGACTGTAGGGGATTGGAGTGACCGTGCTGACTGTAGGGGACAGGAGTGACCACACTGACTGTAGGGGAGTGGAGTGACCATGCTGACTGTAGGGGAGTGGAGTGAGCGTGCTGAATATAGAGGAGTTGAGTTACCACGCTGACAGTAGAGGAGTGGAGTGACCATGCTGACTGTAGAGGAGTGGAGTGACCGTGCTGACTGTAGAGTAGTGGAGTGACCATGCTGACTGTAGAGGAGTGGAGTGACCATGCTGACTGTAGACGAGTGGAGTGACCATGCTGATTGTAGGTGAGTGGAGTGACCATGCTGACTGTAGAGGAGTGGAGTGACCATGCTTACTGTAGAGGGGTGAAGGGACCATGCTGACTGTAGAGGAGTGGAGTGACCACGCTGACTGTTGGCGAGTGGAGTGACCACGCTGACTTTAGGCGATTGGAGTGACCATGCTGACCATAGGGGAGTGGAGTGTTCATGCTGACTGTAAGCGAGTGGAGTGACCATGCTGACTGTAGGCGATTGGAGTGACCACGCTGACTGTAGAGCAGTGGGGTGACCATGCTGACTGTAGGGGAGTGGAGTGACCATGCTGACTGTAGGGGAGTGGAGTGACTGTGCTGACTATAGAGGAGTTGAGTTACCACGCTGACAGTAGAGGAGTGGAGGGACCACGCTGACTGTAGAGGAGTGGAGTGACCGTGCTGACTGTAGAGTAGTGGAGTGATCATGCTGACTGTAGAGGAGTGGAGTGACCATGCTGACTGTAGTGGAGTGGAGTGACCATGCTGACTGTAGACGAGTGGAGTGACCAAACTGACTGTAGGGGAGTGGAGTGACCATGCTGACTGAGGAGGAGTGGAGTGACCATGCTTACTGTAGAGGGGTGAAGTGACCATGCTGACTGTAGAGGAGTGGAGTGACCACGCTGACTGTAGGCAATTGGAGTGACCACGCTGACTGTAGGTGATTGGAGTGACCATGCTGCCCATAGGGGAGTGGAGTGTTCACGCTGACTGTAGGCGATTGGAGTGACCACGCTGACTGTAGAGGAGTGGAGTGACCATGCTGACTGTAGGGGAGTGGAGTGACCATGCTGACTGTAGGGGAGTGGAGTGACCATGCTGACATTAGAGGAGTGGAGTGACCACGCTGACTGTAGGCGAGTGGAGTGACCACGCTTTCTGTTGAGGAGTGGAGTGACTACGGTGACTGTAGAGGAATGGCGTGACCATGCTGACAGTAGAAGAATGGAGTGACTGTGCTGACTGTAGATGAGTGGAGTGACCAAGCTGACAGTAGGTGAGTGGAGTGGCCATGCTGACTGTAGTCGAGTGGAGTGTCCCCGGTGTCTGTAGAGTAGTTGAGTGACCATGCTGACTGTAGGGGAGTGGAGTGACCATGCTGACTGTAGGAGAGTGAAGTGACCATGCTGACTGTAGAGGAGTGGAGTGACCACACTGACTGTAGGTGAGTGGAGTGACCACGCTGACTGTAGGGGAGTGGAGTGACTGCGCTGACTGTAGGGGACTGGATTGACCACACTGACGATAGGGGAGTGGAGTGACCATGCTGACTGTAGAGGAGTGGAGTGACCATGCTGAATGTAGACGAGTGGAGTGACCACATTGACTGTAGATTAGTGGAGTGACCACGCTGACCTAGGAGAGTGGCCTGACCATGCTGACTGTAGAGGACTGGATTGATCACGCTGACTGACGAAAGGGGAGTGGAGTGACTGTGCTGACTGTAGGGGACTGGATTGACCACGCTGACCTTATGGGAGTGGAGTGACCACGCTAACTGTAGAGGAGTGGAGTGACCACACTGACTGTAGGGGAGTGAAGTGACCGTACTGACTGTAGAGGAGTGGAGTGACCACCCTGACTGTAGGGGAGTGGAGTGACCGTGCTGACTGTAGGGGACAGGAGTGACCACACTGACTGTAGGGGAGTGGAGTGACCATGCTGACTGTAGGGGAGTGGAGTGAGCGTGCTGAATATAGAGGAGTTGAGTTACCACGCTGACAGTAGAGGAGTGGAGTGACCATGCTGACTGTAGAGGAGTGGAGTGACCGTGCTGACTGTAGAGTAGTGGAGTGACCATGCTGACTGTAGAGGAGTGGAGTGACCATGCTGACTGTAGATGAGTGGAGTGACCATGCTGATTGTAGGTGAGTGGAGTGACCATGCTGACTGTAGAGGAGTGGAGTGACCATGCTTACTGTAGAGGGGTGAAGGGACCATGCTGACTGTAGAGCAGTGGAGTGACCACGCTGACTGTAGGCGAGTGGAGTGACCACGCTGACTTTAGGCGATTGGAGTGACCATGCTGACCATAGGGGAGTGGAGTGATCATGCTGACTGTAGAGGAGTGGAGTGACCATGCTGACTGTAGGGGATTGGAGTGACAATGCTGACTGTAGAAGAGTGGATGACCTCACTGACTTTAGAGGTATGGAATGACCATGCTGACTGTAGAGGAGTGGAGTAACAAGCTGACTGTAGGGAAGTGGAGTGACCACGCTGACTGTAGGGGAGTGGAGTGACCACGCTGACTGTACAGAAGTGGAGTGACCACGCTGATGTAGAGGAGTGGAGTGACCATCCTGACGGTAGGGGCGTGGAGTGATCGTACTGACTGTAGGGGAGTGGAGTGACCATGCTGACTGTAGGAGAGTGGAGTGACCATGTTGACTGTAGAGGAGTGGAGTGTCCACGCTCACTGTAGAGGAGTGGAATGACCATGCTGACTGTAGAGGAGTGGCGTGATCATGCTGACTGTAGAGGAGTGGAGTGACCATGCTAACTGTAGAGGAGTAGAGTGACCTCGCTGACTGTAGAGGAGTGGAGTGTCCATGCTGATTGTAGTGGAGTGGAGTGACCACACTGACTGTAGAGGAGTGGAGTGACAATGCTGACTGTAGAGGAGTGGAGAGTCCATGCTGACTGTAGAGGAGTGGAGTGACCATGCTGACTGTAGAGGAGGGAAGTGACCATGCTAACTGTAGGGGAGTGGAGTGACCACACTGACTGTAGGTGAGTGGAGTGAACTTACTGATGGTAGGGGAGTGGAGTGACCATGCTGACTGTAGGAGATTGGAATGACCATGCTGACTGTAGGAGATTGGAATGACCATGCTGACTGTAGGGGAGTTGAGTACCAAGCTGAGTGTAGGGAAGTGGAGTGACCATGCTGATGTAGAGGAGTGGAGTGACCATGCTGACGGTAGGGGAGAGGAGTGACCACACTGACTGTAGGTGAGTGGAGTGATCATACTGACTGTAGGGGAGTGGAGTGACCATGCTGACTGTAGAGGAGTGGAGTGACCATGCTGACTGTAGAGGAGTGGAGTGACCATGCTGACTGTAGAGGAGTGGAGTGATCATGCTGGTGGTAGGTGAGTGTAGTGACCGTGCTGACTGAAGGCGAGTGGAGTGACCGTGCTGACTGTAGGGGAGTGGAGTGACCACACTGACTGCAGGAGGGAGGAATGACCACTTTAAATATAGAGGAGTGGAGTGACCATGCAGATTGTAGGGGACTGAAGTGACCATGCTGACTTTAGGGGAGTGGAGTGACCATGTTGACTGTAGAGGAGTAGAGTGACCACGCTGACTGGAGGTGAGTGGAGTGACCACACATTATTGGAGTGGAGTGACCCTGCTGACTGTAGGGGAGTGGAGTGACTGCGCTGACTGTAGGGGACTGGATTGACCACACTGACGATAGGGGAGTGGAGTGACCATGCTGACTGTAGAGGAGTGGAGTGACCATGCTGAATGTAGACGAGTGGAGTGACCACATTGACTGTAGATTAGTGGAGTGACCACGCTGACCTAGGAGAGTGGCCTGACCATGCTGACTGTAGAGGACTGGATTGATCACGCTGACTGACGAAAGGGGAGTGGAGTGACTGTGCTGACTGTAGGGGACTGGATTGACCACGCTGACTGTATGGGAGTGGAGTGACCACGCTAACTGTAGAGGAGTGGAGTGACCACACTGACTGTAGGGGAGTGAAGTGACCGTACTGACTGTAGAGGAGTGGAGTGACCACCCTGACTGTAGGGGAGTGGAGTGACCGTGCTGACTGTAGGGGACAGGAGTGACCACACTGACTGTAGGGGAGTGGAGTGACCATGCTGACTGTAGGGGAGTGGAGTGAGCGTGCTGAATATAGAGGAGTTGAGTTACCACGCTGACAGTAGAGGAGTGGAGTGACCATGCTGACTGTAGAGGAGTGGAGTGACCGTGCTGACTGTAGAGTAGTGGAGTGACCATGCTGACTGTAGAGGAGTGGAGTGACCATGCTGACTGTAGACGAGTGGAGTGACCATGCTGATTGTAGGTGAGTGGAGTGACCATGCTGACTGTAGGGGAGTGGAGTGACCATGCTTACTGTAGAGGGGTGAAGGGACCATGCTGACTGTAGAGGAGTGGAGTGACCACGCTGACTGTTGGCGAGTGGAGTGACCACGCTGACTTTAGGCGATTGGAGTGACCATGCTGACCATAGGGGAGTGGAGTGTTCATGCTGACTGTAAGCGAGTGGAGTGACCATGCTGACTGTAGGCGATTGGAGTGACCACGCTGACTGTAGAGCAGTGGGGTGACCATGCTGACTGTAGGGGAGTGGAGTGACCATGCTGACTGTAGGGGAGTGGAGTGACTGTGCTGACTATAGAGGAGTTGAGTTACCACGCTGACAGTAGAGGAGTGGAGTGACCACACTGACTGTAGGGGAGTGAAGTGACCGTACTGACTGTAGAGGAGTGGAGTGACCACCCTGACTGTAGGGGAGTGGAGTGACCGTGCTGACTGTAGGGGACAGGAGTGACCACACTGACTGTAGGGGAGTGGAGTGACCATGCTGACTGTAGGGGAGTGGAGTGAGCGTGCTGAATATAGAGGAGTTGAGTTACCACGCTGACAGTAGAGGAGTGGAGTGACCATGCTGACTGTAGAGGAGTGGAGTGACCGTGCTGACTGTAGAGTAGTGGAGTGACCATGCTGACTGTAGAGGAGTGGAGTGACCATGCTGACTGTAGACGAGTGGAGTGACCATGCTGATTGTAGGTGAGTGGAGTGACCATGCTGACTGTAGAGGAGTGGAGTGACCATGCTTACTGTAGAGGGGTGAAGGGACCATGCTGACTGTAGAGGAGTGGAGTGACCACGCTGACTGTTGGCGAGTGGAGTGACCACGCTGACTTTAGGCGATTGGAGTGACCATGCTGACCATAGGGGAGTGGAGTGTTCATGCTGACTGTAAGCGAGTGGAGTGACCATGCTGACTGTAGGCGATTGGAGTGACCACGCTGACTGTAGAGCAGTGGGGTGACCATGCTGACTGTAGGGGAGTGGAGTGACCATGCTGACTGTAGGGGAGTGGAGTGACTGTGCTGACTATAGAGGAGTTGAGTTACCACGCTGACAGTAGAGGAGTGGAGGGACCACGCTGACTGTAGAGGAGTGGAGTGACCGTGCTGACTGTAGAGTAGTGGAGTGATCATGCTGACTGTAGAGGAGTGGAGTGACCATGCTGACTGTAGCGGAGTGGAGTGACCATGCTGACTGTAGACGAGTGGAGTGACCAAACTGACTGTAGGGGAGTGGAGTGACCATGCTGACTGAGGAGGAGTGGAGTGACCATGCTTACTGTAGAGGGGTGAAGTGACCATGCTGACTGTAGAGGAGTGGAGTGACCACGCTGACTGTAGGCAATTGGAGTGACCACGCTGACTGTAGGTGATTGGAGTGACCATGTTGACCATAGGGGAGTGGAGTGTTCACGCTGACTGTAGGCGATTGGAGTGACCACGCTGACTGTAGAGGAGTGGAGTGACTGTGCTGACTATAGAGGAGTTGAGTTACCACGCTGACAGTAGAGGAGTGGAGTGACCACACTGACTGTAGGGGAGTGAAGTGACCGTACTGACTGTAGAGGAGTGGAGTGACCACCCTGACTGTAGGGGAGTGGAGTGACCGTGCTGACTGTAGGGGACAGGAGTGACCACACTGACTGTAGGGGAGTGGAGTGACCATGCTGACTGTAGGGGAGTGGAGTGAGCGTGCTGAATATAGAGGAGTTGAGTTACCACGCTGACAGTAGAGGAGTGGAGTGACCATGCTGACTGTAGAGGAGTGGAGTGACCGTGCTGACTGTAGAGTAGTGGAGTGACCATGCTGACTGTAGAGGAGTGGAGTGACCATGCTGACTGTAGACGAGTGGAGTGACCATGCTGATTGTAGGTGAGTGGAGTGACCATGCTGACTGTAGAGGAGTGGAGTGACCATGCTTACTGTAGAGGGGTGAAGGGACCATGCTGACTGTAGAGGAGTGGAGTGACCACGCTGACTGAAGGCGAGTGGAGTGACCACGCTTTCTGTTGAGGAGTGGAGTGACTACGGTGACTGTAGAGGAATGGCGTGACCATGCTGACAGTAGAAGAATGGAGTGACTGTGCTGACTGTAGATGAGTGGAGTGACCAAGCTGACAGTAGGTGAGTGGAGTGGCCATGCTGACTGTAGGCGAGTGGAGTGTCCCCGGTGTCTGTAGAGTAGTTGAGTGACCATGCTGACTGTAGGGGAGTGGAGTGACCATGCTGACTGTAGGAGAGTGAAGTGACCATGCTGACTGTAGAGGAGTGGAGTGACCACACTGACTGTAGGTGAGTGGAGTGACCACGCTGACTGTAGGCGATTGGAGTGACCATGCTGACCATAGGGGAGTGGAGTGTTCACGCTGACTGTAGGCGAGTGGAGTGACCATGCTGACTGTAGGCGATTGGATTGACCATACTGACTGTAGAGCAGTGGAATGACCATGCTGACTGTAGGGGAGCGGAGTGACCACGCTGACTGTAGGGGAGTGGAGTGACCATGCTGACTTTAGAGGAGTGGAGTGACCACGCTGACTGTAGGCGAGTGGAGTGACCACGCTGTCTGTAGAGGAGTGGAGTGACAACGGTTAATGTAGAGGAGTGGCGTGACCATGCTGACAGTAGAGGAATGGAGTGACTGTGCTGACTGTAGAGGAGTGGAGTGACCACGCTGACTGTAGGTGAGTGGAGTGGCCATGCTGACTGTAGGCGAGGGGAGTGTCCCCGGTGTCTGTAGAGTAGTGGAGTGACCATGCTGACTGTAGGGGATTGGAGTGACCATGCTGACTGTAGGAGAGTGGAGTGACCATGCTGACTGTAGAGGAGTGGAGTGGCCATGCTGACTGTAGGCGAGTGGAGTGACCACACATTATTGGAGTGGAGTGACCATGCTGACTGTAGGGGAGTGGAGTGACCACACATTATTGGAGTGGAGTGACCATGCTGACTGTAGAGCAGTGGAGTGACCATGCTGACTGTAGGGGAGTGGAGTGACCATGCTGAGTGTGAGGGAGTGGAGTGACCATGCTGACTTTAGAGGAGTGGACTGACCACGCTGACTGTAGGCGAGTGGTTTGACCACGCTGTCTGTAGAGGAATGGAGTGACTACGGTGACTGTAGAGGAGTGGCGTGACCATGCTGACAGTAGAGGAATGGAGTGACCATGCTGACTGTAGGGGAGTGGAGTGACCACGCTGACTGTAGGTGAGTGGAGTGGCCATGCTGACTGTAGGTGAGTGGAGTGACCACGCTGACTGTAGGTGAGTGGAGTGACTATTCTGACTGTAGAGGAGTGGAGTGACCATGCTGATTGTAGTGGAGTGGAGTGACCATGCTGAATGTAGAGGAGTGGAGTGACCATGCTGACTGTAGTCGAGTGGAGTGACCACACATTACTGGAGTGGAGTGACCATGCTGACTGTAGGGGAATGGAGTGACCACACTGACTGTAGGGGAGTGAAGTGACCGTGCTGAGTGTAGGTGAGTGGAGTGACCATGCTGACTGTAGGGGAGTGGAGTGACCATGCTGACTGTAGGGGAGTGAAGTGACCGTGCTGACTGTAGAGGAGTGGAGTGACCATGCTCACTGTAGAGGAGAGGAGTGACCATGTGGACGGTAGGGGAGTGGAGTGACCATGCTGACTGTGGCGGAGTGGAGTGACCATGCTGACTGTAGACGAGTGGAGTGACCACACTGACTGTAGTGGAGTGGAGTGACCATGCTGACTGTAGAGGAGTGGAGTGACCATGCTTACTGTAGAGGGGTGAAGTGACCATGCTGACTGTAGAGGAGTGGAGTGACCACGCTGACTGTAGGCGAGTGGAGTGACCACGCTGACTGTAGGCGATTGGAGTGACCATGCTGACCATAGTGGAGTGGAGTGTTCACGCTGACTTTAGGCGAGTGGAGTGACCATGCTGACTGTAGGCGATTGGAGTGACCACGCTGACTGTAGAGGAGTGGAGTGACCATGCTGACTGTAGGCGATTGGAGTGACCATGCTGACTGTAGGGGAGTGGAATTACCGTGCTGACTGCAGGAGGGTGGAATGACCACATTGAATATAGAGGAGTGGAGTGACCATCCTGACTGTAGAGGCGTGGAGTGACCATGCGGACTTTAGGGGACTGAAGTGACCATGCTGACTTTAGGGGAGTGGAGTGACCATGCTGACTGTAGGAGAGTGGAGTGACCGTGCTAACTGTAGAGGAGTAGAGTGACCTCGCTGACTGTAGAGGAGTGGAGTGTCCATGCTGATTGTAGTGGAGTGGAGTGACCACACTGACTGTAGAGGAGTGGAGTGACAATGCTGACTGTAGAGGAGTGGAGAGTCCATGCTGACTGTAGAGGAGTGGAGTGACCATGCTGACTGTAGAGGAGGGAAGTGACCATGCTAACTGTAGGGGAGTGGAGTGACCACACTGACTGTAGGTGAGTGGAGTGAACTTACTGACGGTAGGGGAGTGGAGTGACCAAGCTGACTGTAGGAGATTGGAATGACCATGCTGACTGTAGAGGTGTGGAGTACCAAGCTGAGTGTAGGGAAGTGGGGAGCCCACGCTGACTGTAGGGGAGTGGAGTGACCATGCTGTCTGTAGAGGAGTGGAGTGACCATGCTGAAGGTAGGGGAGTGGAGTGATCGTACTGACTGTAGGGGAGTGGAGTGACCATGCTGACTGTAGAGGAGTAGAGAGACCATGCTGACTGTACTGGAGTGGAGTGACCATGCTGACTGTCGAGAAGTGGCATGACCACGCTGACTGTAGAGGAGTGGAGTGACCACGCTGACTGTAGAGGAGTGGAGTGACCATGCTGACTGTAGAGGAGGGAGTGACCATGCTGACTGTCGAGAAGTGGCATGACCACGCTGACTGTAGAGGAGTGGAGTGACCACGCTGACTGTAGAGGAGTGGAGTGACCACACTGACTGTAGGTGAGTGGAGTGATCGTACTGACTGTAGGGGAGTGGAGAGACCATGCTGACTGTCGAGAAGTGGCATGACCACGCTGACTGTAGAGGAGTGGAGTGACCACGCTGACTGTAGAGGAGTGGAGTGACCATGCTGACTGTAGAGGAGTGGAGTGACCATGCTGACTGTAGAGGAGTGGAGTGACCGTACTGACTGTAGAGGAGTGGAGTGATCATGCTGGCGGTAGGTGAGCGTAGTGACCGTGCTGACTGGAGGCGAGTGGATTGACCGTGCTGACTGTAGGGGAGTGGAGTGACCACGCTGACTGCCGGAGGGTGGAATGACCACTTTAAATATAGAGGAGTGGAGTGACCACCCTGACTGTAGAGGAGTGGTGTGACCATGCAGACTGTAGGGGACTGAAGTGACCATGCTGACTTTAGGGGAGTGGAGTGACCATGCTGACTGTAGGGGAGTGGAGTGACCATGCTGACTTTAGAGGAGTGGAGTGACCACGCTGACTGTAGGCGAGTGGAGTGACCACGCTGTCTGTAGAGGAGTGGAGTGACTACGGTGACTGTAGAGGAGTGGCGTGACCATGCTGAAAGTAGAGGAATGGAGTGACCATGCTGACTGTAGGGGAGTGGAGTGACCACGCTGACTGTAGAGGAGTGGAGTGACCACGCTGACTGTAGGTGAGTGGAGTGGCCATGCTCACTGTAGTCGAGTGGAGTGTCCCCGTTGACTGTAGAATAGTGGAGTGACCATGCTGACTGTAGGGGAGTGGAGTGACCATGCTGACTGTAGAGGAGTGGAGTGACCACGCTGGCTGTAGGTGAGTGGAGTGACCACGCGGACTGTAGTTGAGTGGAGTGACTATTCTGACTGTAGAGGAGTGGAGTGACCATGCTGACTGTAGAGGAGTGGAGTGACCATGCTGAATGTAGAGGAGTGGAGTGACCATGCTGACTGTAGTCGAGTGGAGTGACCACACATTACTGGAGTGGAGTGACCATGTTGACTGTTGGGGAGTGGAGTGACCACACTGACTGTAGGGGAGTGGATTGACCATGCTGAATGTAGGGGTTTGGAGTGACCACGCTGACTGTAGGCGGGTGGAGTGACCATGCTGACTGTAGGGGAGTGGAGTGATCATGCTGACTGTAAGCGAGTGGAGTGACCACACTGACTGTAGGGGAGTGGAGTGACCACACTGACTGTAGGGGAGTGAAGTGACCTTGCTGACTGTAGGGGAGTGGAGTGATCGTGCTGACTATAGAGGAGTTGAGTTACCACGCTGACAGTAGAGGAGTGGATTGACCATGCTGACTGTAGAGGAGTGGAGTGACCGTGCTGACTGTAGAGGAGTGGAGTGACCATGCTGACTGTAGAGGAGTGGAGTGACCATGCTGACTGTAGGGGAGTGGAGTGACCATGCTGATTGTAGTGGAGTGGTGTGACCATGCTGACTGTAGACGATTGGAGTGACCACACTGACTGTAGGGGAGTGGAGTGACCATGCTGACTGTAGAGGAATGGAGTGACCACGCTGACTGTAGGCGAGTGGAGTGACCACGCTGACTGTAGGCGATTGGAGTGACCATGCTGACCATACGGGAGTGGAGTGTTCACACTGACTTTAGGCGAGTGGAGTGACCATGCTGACTGTAGGCGATTGGAGTGACCACGCTGACTGTAGATGAGTGGAGTGACCATGCTGACTGTAGACGATTGGAGTGACCATGCTGACTGTAGGGGAGTGGAGTGACCTTGCTGACTTTAGAGGAGTGGAGTGACCATGCTGACTGTAGGGGAGTGGAGTGACCACACTGACTGTAGCGGAGTGGAGTGACCATGCTGACTGTAGGGGTTTGGAGTGACCACGCTGACTGTAGAGGACTGGAGTGACCACGCTGGCTGTATGTGAGTGGAGTGACCACGCTGACTGTAGGGGAGTGGAGTGACCATGCTGATTGTAGGTGTTTGGAGTGACCACACTGACTGTTGGCGAGTGGAGTGGCCATGCTGACTGTAGGGGAGTGGAGTGACCATGCTGACTGTAAGGGAGTGAAGTGACCGTGCTGACTGTAGGGGAGTGGATTGACCATGCTGACTGTAGGGGAGTGGAGTGACCATGCTGACTGTAGGGGAGTGAAGTGACCGTGCTGACTGTAGAGGAGTGGAGTGACCATGCTCACTGTAGAGGAGAGGAGTGACCATGCTGATTGTAGGGGAGTGGAGTGACCATGCTGACTGTAGCGGAGTGGAGTGACCATGCTGACTGTAGACGAGTGGAGTGACCACACTGACTGTAGGCGATTGGAGTGACCATGCTGACCATACGGGAGTGGAGTGTTCACGCTGACTTTAGGTGAGTGGAGTTACCATGCTGACTGTAGGCGATTGGAGTGACCACGCTGACTGTAGAGGAGTGGAGTGACCATGCTGACTGTAGGCGATTGGAGTGACCATGCTGACTGTAGGGGAGTGGAATGACCACATTGAATATAGAGGAGTGGAGTGACCATCCTGACTGTAGAGGCGTGGAGTGACCATGCGGACTTTAGAGGACTGAAGTGACCATGCTGACTTTAGGGGAGTGGAGTGACCATGCTGACTGTAGGAGAGTGGAGTGACCATGCTAACTGTAGAGGAGTAGAGTGACCTTGCTGACTGTAGAGGAGTGGAGTGTCCATGCTGATTGTAGTGGAGTGGAGTGACCACACTGACTGTAGAGGAGTGGAGTGACAATGCTGACAGTAGAGGAGTGGAGAGTCCATGCTGACTGTAGAGGAGTGGAGTGACCATGCTGACTGTAGAGGAGGGAAGTGACCATGCTAACTGTAGGGGAGTGGAGTGACCACACTGACTGTAGGTGAGTGGAGTGAACTTACTGACGGTAGGGGAGTGGAGTGACCAAGCTGACTGTAGGAGATTGGAATGACCATGCTGACTGTAGAGGTGTGGAGTACCAAGCTGAGTGTAGGGAAGTGGGGAGCCCACGCTGACTGTAGGGGAGTGGAGTGACCATGCTGTCTGTAGAGGAGTGGAGTGACCCATGCTGATGTAGAGGAGTGGAGTGACCATGCTGACGGTAGGGGAGTGGAGTGATCGTACTGACTGTAGGGGAGTGGAGTGACCATGCTGACTGTAGAGGAGTAGAGAGACCATGCTGACTGTACTGGAGTGGAGTGACCATGCTGACTGTCGAGAAGTGTCATGACCACGCTGACTGTAGAGGAGTGGAGTGACCACGCTGACTGTAGAGGAGTGGAGTGACCATGCTGACTGTAGAGGAGTCGAGTGACCATGCTGACTGTCGAGAATTGGCATGACCACGCTGACTGTAGAGGAGTGGAGTGACCACACTGACTGTAGGTGAGTGGAGTGATCGTACTGACTGTAGGGGAGTGGAGTGACCATGCTGACTGTAGAGGAGTAGAGAGACCATGCTGACTGTACTGGAGTGGAGTGACAATGCTGACTGTCGAGAAGTGGCATGACCACGCTGACTGTAGAGGAGTGGAGTGACCACGCTGACTGTATGGGAGTGGAGTGACCACGCTGACTGTAGAGGAGTGGAGTGACCACACTGACTGTAGGTGAGTGAAGTGACCGTACTGACTGTAGAGGAGTGGAGTGACCACGCTGTCTGTAGTGGAGTGGAGTAACCACTCTGACTGTAGGGGAGTGGAGTGACCATGCTGACTGTAGTGGACAGGAGTGACCACACTGACTGTAGGGGAGTGGAGTGACCGTGCTGAATGTAGGGGAGTGGAGTGACCGTGCTGACTATAGAGGAGTTGAGTTACCACGCTGACAGTAGAGGAGTGGAGTGACCGTGCTGACTGTAGAGTAGTGGAGTGACCATGCTGACTGTAGAGGAGTGGAGTGACCATGCTGACTGTAGGGAATGGAGTGACCATGCTGACTGTAGCGGAGTGGAGTGACCATGCTGACTGTAGACGAGTGGAGTGACCACACTGACTTTAGGGGAGTGGAGCGACCATGCTGACTGTAGAAGAGTGGAGCGACCATGCTTACTGTAGAGGGTTGAAGTAACCATGCTGACTGTAGAGGAGTGGAGTGACCATGCTGACTGTAGGGGAGTGGAGTGACCATGCTGACTGTAGCGGAGTGGAGTGACCATGCTGACTGTAGACGAGTGGAGTGACCACACTGACTGTAGGGGAGTGAACGACCATGCTGATTGTAGAGGAGTGGAGTGACCATGCTTACTGTAGAGGGTTGAAGTGACCATGCTGACTGTAGAGGAGTGGAGTGACCATGCTGACTGTAGGCGAGTGGAGTGACCACGCTGACTGTAGGCGATTGGAGTGACCATGCTGACCATAGGGGAGTGGAGTGTTCATGCTGACTGTAGGCGAGTGGAGTGACCATGCTGACTGTAGGAGAGTGGAGTGACCATGCTGACTGTAGAGGAGTGGAGTGACCACGCTGACTGTAGGTGAGTGGAGTGACCATGCTGACTGTAGGCGATTGGAGTGACCTTGCTGACCATAGGGGAGTGGAGTGACCATGCTGATTGTAGAGGAGTGGAGTGACCATGCTGACTGTAGAGGAATGGAGTGACCACGCTGACTGTAGGCGAGTGGAGTGACCACACATTATTGGAGTGGAGTGACCATGCTGACTGTAGGGGAGTGGAGTGACCACACATTATTGGAGTGGAGTGACCACGCTGACTGTAGAGCAGTGGAGTGACCATGCTGACTGTAGGGGAGAGGAGTGACCATGCTGACTGTAGGGGAGTGGAGTGACCATGCTGACTTTAGAGGAGTGGAGTGACCACGCTGACTGTAGGCGAGTGGAGTGACCACGCTGTCTGTAGAGGAGTGGAGTGACTACGGTGACTGTAGAGGAGTGGCGTGACCATGCTGACAGTAGAGGAATGGAGTGACCATGCTGACTGTAGGGGAGTGGAGTGACCACGCTGACTGTAGAGGAGTGGAGTGACCACGCTGACTGTAGGTGAGTGGAGTGGCCATGCTCACTGTAGTCGAGTGGAGTGTCCCCGTTGACTGTAGAATAGTGGAGTGACCGTGCTGACTGTAGGGGAGTGGAGTGACCATGCTGTCTGTAGAGGAGTGGAGTGACCCATGCTGATGTAGAGGAGTGGAGTGATCATGCTGACGGTAGGGGAGTGGAGTGATCGTACTGACTGTAGGGGAGTGGAGTGACCATGCTGACTGTAGAGGAGTAGAGAGACCATGCTGACTGTACTGGAGTGGAGTGACCATGCTGACTGTCGAGAAGTGGCATGACCACGCTGACTGTAGAGGAGTGGAGTGACCACGCTGACTGTAGAGGAGTGGAGTGACCATGCTGACTGTAGAGGAGTCGAGTGACCATGCTGACTGTCGAGAATTGGCATGACCACGCTGACTGTAGAGGAGTGGAGTGACCACACTGACTGTAGGTGAGTGGAGTGATCGTACTGACTGTAGGGGAGTGGAGTGACCATGCTGACTGTACTGGAGTGGAGTGACCATGCTGACTGTCGAGAAGTGGCATGACCACGCTGACTGTAGAGGAGTGGAGTGACCACGCTGACTGTATGGGAGTGGAGTGACCACGCTGACTGTAGAGGAGTGGAGTGACCACACTGACTGTAGGTGAGTGAAGTGACCGTACTGACTGTAGAGGAGTGGAGTGACCACGCTGTCTGTAGTGGAGTGGAGTAACCACTCTGACTGTAGGGGAGTGGAGTGACCATGCTGACTGTAGTGGACAGGAGTGACCACACTGACTGTAGGGGAGTGGAGTGACCGTGCTGAATGTAGGGGAGTGGAGTGACCGTGCTGACTATAGAGGAGTTGAGTTACCACGCTGACAGTAGAGGAGTGGAGTGACCGTGCTGACTGTAGAGTAGTGGAGTGACCATGCTGACTGTAGCGGAGTGGAGTGACCATGCTGACTGTAGACGAGTGGAGTGACCACACTGACTTTAGGGGAGTGGAGCGACCATGCTGACTGTAGAGGAGTGGAGCGACCATGCTTACTGTAGAGGGTTGAAGTAACCATGCTGACTGTAGAGGAGTGGAGTGACCATGCTGACTGTAGGGGAGTGGAGTGACCATGCTGACTGTAGCGGAGTGGAGTGACCGTGCTGAATGTAGGGGAGTGGAGTGACCGTGCTGACTATAGAGGAGTTGAGTTACCACGCTGACAGTAGAGGAGTGGAGTGACCGTGCTGACTGTAGAGTAGTGGAGTGACCATGCTGACTGTAGAGGAGTGGAGTGACCATGCTGACTGTAGGGGAGTGGAGTGACCATGCTGACTGTAGCGGAGTGGAGTGACCATGCTGACTGTAGACGAGTGGAGTGACCACACTGACTTTAGGGGAGTGGAGCGACCATGCTGACTGTAGAGGAGTGGAGCGACCATGCTTACTGTAGAGGGTTGAAGTAACCATGCTGACTGTAGAGGAGTGGAGTGACCATGCTGACTGTAGGGGAGTGGAGTGACCATGCTGACTGTAGCAGAGTGGAGTGACCACGCTGTCTGTAGTGGAGTGGAGTAACCACTCTGACTGTAGGGGAGTGGAGTGACCATGCTGACTGTAGTGGACAGGAGTGACCACACTGACTGTAGAGGAGTGGAGTGACCATGCTTACTGTAGAGGGTTGAAGTGACCATGCTGACTGTAGAGGAGTGGAGTGACCACGCTGACTGTAGGCGAGTGGAGTGACCACGCTGACTGTAGGCGATTGGAGTGACCATGCTGACCATAGGGGAGTGGAGTGTTCATGCTGACTGTAGGCGAGTGGAGTGACCATGCTGACTGTAGGAGAGTGGAGTGACCATGCTGACTGTAGAGGAGTGGAGTGACCACGCTGACTGTAGGTGAGTGGAGTGACCATGCTGACTGTAGGCGATTGGAGTGACCTTTCTGACCATAGGGGAGTGGAGTGACCATGCTGACTGTAGAGGAGTGGAGTGACCACGCTGACTGTAGGCGAGTGGAGTGACCACACATTATTGGAGTGGAGTGACCATGCTGACTGTAGGGGAGTGGAGTGACCGCACATTATTGGAGTGGAGTGACCACGCTGACTGTAGAGCAGTGGAGTGACCATGCTGACTGTAGGGGAGAGGAGTGACCATGCTGACTGTAGGGGAGTGGAGTGACCATGCTGACTTTAGAGGAGTGGAGTGACCACGCTGACTGTAGGCGAGTGGAGTGACTACGCTGTCTGTAGAGGAGTGGAGTGACTACGGTGACTGTAGAGGAGTGGCGTGACCATGCTGACAGTAGAGGAATGGAGTGACCATGCTGACTGTAGGGGAGTGGAGTGACCACGCTGACTGTAGAGGAGTGGAGTGACCACGCTGACTGTAGGTGAGTGGAGTGGCCATGCTCATTGTAGTCGAGTGGAGTGTCCCCGTTGACTGTAGAATAGTGGAGTGACCATGCTGACTGTAGGGGAGTGGAGTGACCATGCTGACTGTAGAGGAGTGGAGTGACCACGCTGGCTGTAGGTGAGTGGAGTGACCACGCGGACTGTAGTTGAGTGGAGTGACTATTCTGACTGTAGAGGAGTGGAGTGACCATGCTGACTGTAGAGGAGTGGAGTGACCATGCTGAATGTAGAGGAGTGGAGTGACCATGCTGACTGTAGTCGAGTGGAGTGACCACACATTACTGGAGTGGAGTGACCATGTTGACTGTTGGGGAGTGGAGTGACCACACTGACTGTAGGGTAGTGGATTGACCATGCTGAATGTAGGGGTTTTGAGTGACCACGCTGACTGTAGGCGGGTGGAGTGACCATGCTGACTGTAGGGGAGTGGAGTGATCATGCTGACTGTAGGGGAGTGGAGTGATCGTGCTGACTATCGAGGAGTTGAGTTACCACGCTGACAGTAGCGGAGTGGATTGACCATGCTGACTGTAGAGGAGTGGAGTGACCGTGCTGACTGTAGAGGAGTGGAGTGACCTTGCTGACTGTAGAGGAGTGGAGTGACCATGCTGACTGTAGGCGAGTGGAGTGACCACGCTGACTGTAGGCGATTGGAGTGACCATGCTGACCATACGGGAGTGGAGTGTTCACGCTGACTTTAGGCGAGTGGAGTGACCATGCTGTCTGTAGGCGATTGGAGTGACCATGCTGACTGTAGGGGAGTGGAGTGACCATGCTGACTTTAGAGGAGTGGAGTGACCACGCTGACTGTAGGGGAGTGGAGTGACCACACTGACTGTAGCGGAGTGGAGTGACCATGCTGACTTTAGGGGTTTGGAGTGACCATGCTGACTGTAGAGGATTGGAGTGACCACGCTGGCTGTAGGTGTGTGGAGTGACCACGCTGACTGTAGGTGAGTGGAGTGACTATTCTGACTGTAGAGGAGTGGAGTGACCATGCTGACTATAGAGGATTGGAGTGACCACGCTGACTTTAGTCGAGTGGAGTGACCACACATAATTGGAGTGGAGTGACCATGCTGACTGTAGGGGAGTGGAGTGACCATGTTGACTGTTGGGGAGTGGAGTGACCACACTGACTGTAGGGGATTGGAGTGACCACACTGACTGTAGCGGAGTGGAGTGACCATGCCAACTGTAGGGGAGTGGAGTGACCATGCTGACTATAGGGGAGTGGAGTTACCTCACTGACTGTAGGGGAGTGGAGTGACCACACTGACTGTAGGGGAGTGGAGTGACCATTCTGACTGTAGCAGTTTGGATTGACCATGCTGACTGTAGGTGAGTGGAATGACCACGCTGACTGTAGGGGAGAGGAGGACAGCCACCCAGTGCCCCAAAAGGATGAATGTTCTCCTCCGTTCCGCCAGGGTGAGTCACTCTTTTCATCACTCCCAACTCACACACTCACAAACCTATCACACACCCACAGGGCCCTCACTCAGTACCAGTGTGAGGGACAGCACCATTCACCCTCTCACACTCCCCGTCATTGTCCTCATTCCATCGACAGGACCACTCACCACCCACACAGGACAGGCACACTTATCATCTGGTCCACCAGGAGCCCTGATACCCTCTCCCCATCTCTATCCATGCAGGACAAACTGACTCACAACAGGAGGGAAAGTCACAGACAGGTGGAGGGATGCCGGAGATCAAAGTTCTGACAGAATTCGAAAACAGAGCCATCCCGCTGGCCGGCGATGACCGGGACCGGTCCTGTGCTGGCCGGCGATGACCGGGACCGGTCCTGTGCTGGCCGGCGATGATCGGGACCGGTCCTGTGCTGGCCGGCGATGACCGGGACCGGTCCTGTGCTGGTCGGCGATGACCGGGACCGGTCCTGTGCTGGCCGGCGATGACCGGGACCGGTCCTGTGCTGGCCGGCGATGACCGGGACCGGTCCTGTGCTGGCCGGCGATGACCGGGACCGGTCCTGCGCTGGCCGGCGATGACCGGGACCGGTCCTGTGCTGGCCGGCGATGACCCGAACCGGTCCTGTGCTGGCCGGCGATGACCCAGACCGGTCCTGTGCTGGCCGGCGATGACCGGGACTGGTCCTGCGCTGGCCGGCGATGACCGGGACCGGTCCTGCGCTGGCCGGCGATGACCGGGACCGGTCCTGCGCTGGCCGGCGATGACCGGGACCGGTCCTGTGCTGGCCGGCGATGACCGGGACCGGTCCTGTGCTGGCCGGCGATGACCGGGACCGGTCCTGTGCTGACAGTGAGGTCAGTGCTGCTCTACCAAGTGAGGATCCAGCAGTGCAGCATCCATCAGACAGCCATGCTGTGAGTGATGTGTCCCTGTTTCTCAGGCCACTGCCATGTACTAATTATCTCTTGCTTCCACAGGCACATCTGGCAAACAGCCGACAGAGTCCATGACCCAGACCTCCAATCAAGCCCCGAAGAAACCTCTGGAGCGGAATCTGAAGACACCCTCCCTGAAGTCCTGTCACAGCGTCACCCACACCCTCCACCAGTGCAGAGACACACACCTCGGTGGGACCTGGCTTTAGAGTAGCCTCGGGAGCACAATCTGGTGAGAACATCGCACTGTCTGATCCACAGCAGGTGGAGGCAGGGACTTCCCCGGCACTCAGAGGACAGCTGGAGGCCAGAAGGTTGCTGAGTCCGAATCAGATGAGGAGCCTCTGGACTCGGCCATGTCATAGATGTTGGAGCTGTAAAGGCAAACTCGGGAACATCAGGAAGGGATGCCCACTGCACTCCTCAGATTGCAAGGCACGATGGAGGAGTCCGTCCGTCTTCAGACTGAGGTGATAGAACCGGCATTGCAATGCACTGAGGCCAACACTGGCAGGATGGAGACCTTGGTCTAGGACATTGGTCCTGCACTGCTGAACTCCATCACTGACCACATTGTTAGACTCCAACAGTGTGTATGTGAGAGGGATGTGGGGCAGCTGGATCTCACTTCAGCTACCCTGAGTCAGCCTGGGGCCCTCGGGCACCCATCGGGAGGAGGATCAGCAGGTGCAGACTCCAGGGCCATCCACCCAGGTGACTCTGGGAGTGACCGGCCCATCTGAATCACCACTTCCTGTGACCTCCGTAGCTCTAGCTTCACAGGCCGAGGAGGGGGCCACTGGCACACAGCAGGACTCCGAAAGCAGGCCAGGGCCCACCAAGTCTCAGCCCTCCAGAGGATACCTGCCAAAGTCGTCACTGACAGGACGTCTCAGTCAGCAGGCTTCTTCCAGCTCTGCTGTGGATATCTGGAGAGCACCAAGACATTGCAGCAGGGTTAGGAAAGTTAGGTAAAAGTAGTTGCACAGCCTGGGCATGGGTGTTGATCACTTGTACATAATGTTCACTATTGTCAATAAACTCCTAAGAATGTCTCCCTGCCTGTGGCTCCTTGTTCTGATGAGCAGTGTTTGTGTCACTCAAATGTGAAACCTTTCTGCACAAGATAAAGGCAGGTGTCTCAGTCCAGGGCCTCTTCCCTGTGTCTGTGCAGCCTTCAGACCACAGTGATTGTCCAGCCTCACACTCCCTGGGAACGTTACTGATGCCTGCACCTCGATGGTGCTGGTCGTTGCTGCCAGAATGTAGTGGGCAGGTACCACAGAGTTCCATCATTCTCTCTGTGTGCTCTCAGCACCTTTAAGGTGGGGCTGGCCCCCATGACACCAGCATCTGTGACCAGTGATGCTGTGCACCAGCTCCTGAAGGGCTGAGGTGCTGAAGGCGGACACAGCACCAGATGAGTCTAAAGTTTCAAGGCTGCGTCTTTGAGTTGACCCTGATCACGGAGCGCAAGTGAGCTGCCCTCGGCCAGACAGGAGTCAGACATTCTCAGAGGCTGTGTGAAGATATATGGAGTGTCCTCACTGCATGTTGTCATCATCCTGCGATCGAGTGACTATTAGGGCCTCCACTGCATCTCCATGACAGGAGCATTCTCTCAGAGGCTATTGGTGCTGCCATAAGCCAGACTGGATTCAAACATTCACAACTGCGATGTGAGGATCTACAGGGACACCTTACTGCATGTTGTCATCCTCCACAAATCTGGCAGCTATGAAGGCCTCCAGAGTGCGCTTGCCTAGTCTAGCCAGTGTGAGAGCCTCAACCACATCGTCATCACTACCGAGGACAGGCACCCTCATCCCCGTCAGCGTCCTCTTCATCGGAGGAGATCTCCAGCTTCTCCATCTCCTCCTCAGCCAGCTCCTCTCCCCGTTGCAGTGCCAGGTTGTAAAGGAGGCAGCAGACGACGATGATGTGTGGCACCCTCTGTGGACTGTACTGCAGGGCTCCACCAGACCGGTCCTGGCACCGGAACAGCATCTTCGGCATCCCGATGTTCTGCTCCACCAAGCTGTGAGCTGCTGCATGAGCCTCATTATAGCGTCGCTCTGCTGCAGTCTGAGGCCACCACACGGGTGTCATCAGCAATGGCTCTGTGGGTAACCCTTGCACCCGAGGAGCCGACCCTGCAGCCTCTGGGGACCCTGGAAGACTCCAGGGATCTGCAAGTGACTCAGGATGTCGGCATCGTGCACAATCCCTGGAGACTGTGCGCCTTCCTGCAGGATGTGTTTCTGGTGGACGCACACCAGCTACAGAGATAAAAACAAAAATCTGCGGATGCTGGAAATCCAAAACAAAAACAGAATTACCTGGAAAAACTCAGCAGGTCTGGCAGCATCGGCGGAGAAGAAAAGAGTTGACGTTTCGAGTCCTCATGACCCTTCAACAGAACTGAGTGAATCTAAGGAGAGGGGTGAAATATAAGCTGGTTTAAGGTGGGGGTGGGGGGGGTGTGTGGTTGTGGGGACACACAAGCAGTGATAGAAGCAGATCATCAAAACACGTCACAGACAAAAGAACACAGAGGTGTTAAAGTTGGGGATATTATCTAAACGAATGTGCTAATTAAGAATGGATGGTAGGACACTCAAGGTACAGCTCTAGTGGGGGTGGGGTGGAAAGACTAGCAGGGCATACAAGATTTAAAAATAATGGAAATAGATGGGAAAAGAAAAATCTATATAAATTATTGGAAAAAAACAAAAGGAAGGGGGAAACAGAAAGGGGGTGGGGATGGAGGAGGGAGGTCACGACCTAAAGTTATTGAATTCAATATTCAGTCCGGAAGGCTGTAAAGTGCCTAGTCGGAAGATGAGAACACACCAGCTACATGTTTAATGAGTGGAAGCCCTTGCAGTTGATGAAGTCCACTGAGTGTAGCGATGGAGACCTGAGCATCACATGAGAGCAGTCGATCGCACCCTGCACCTGTGGGAATCCCGAGATCAGGGCGAATCCAATGGCCCTTGTATCCTGGCTGTCCCGGTCCCGAGCAAAATGCACAAAGTTGTTGCCATGGAGAAGATGCATCCGTGACCTCACGGATGTATTTGTGGGTGGCAGATTGTGAAATCCCACAGAGGGTCACCTGTGGAGCTCTGAAAGGAGCCGCCGGTGTAGAAATTGATCACCGTGGTCACTTTCACAGTCACTGGCAGTGGATGCCTTCCATGTCCCCTTAGTGCCAAGTCCTGCAGTAAGTGGCAGATGTGAGCCACCAGGTCCCTAGGCATGTGCAGTCATTGGTGGCACTGGTTCTCAGTCACCTGCAGGAATGGCAGGCGGTGTCTATAGACCCTGGGTGTCACTTGGTGCCGACCAGCCACGGCTCACTGTCACCTCTGGGCAGCATGTGTGGGAACCCCTCCTGCCCCTTCTTCATGAGGTTGCTGCTCCTGCCTTTGTGCACCAGGAGCTTCAGTCACTCTCTCCTCCATCTTCTACGATCTCTGTGGGCCATCTGGCATACAGCTAGGTCACCAGGATTCATGATCCTGACGTGGTCCTCCTGCAGCATGAAAGAGAGAGAGATGTGGTTATCATGGCTGTAGCACCTTTCCTGGCCCTGTGTGGCCAGCCCTTAACACTTCCTGGAGAGTGCTGGTCACCCCTCGGATGGCCAGAGATGAGTGCGCTGCATGGCTGCCCTGTCAACCTGCGACATGGGGGACACTGGTCCAGACAGGGATGCTGAGATTGCAAGGGGCTGTAAGTGCCTCCAGCAGTGACTGCTACATGGCCAGTGTGGGCGAGGAGATTGTACAATGTGTGCAGTCCAACTGCTCCACGGTCCAATAAAATGGTGGCAGACCTGAAATCCTGTTTGAGGTGGGGGGGGCGGGGTAAGGTATGGAGTGCTTGGTGGCCCTTTGGTGGCTCTGCATTACTTGCATGGGTGGCCAGGCTAGGAGCCTGACCCCAGTCATATCACTGTGGCTGCGCCTGATCTGTCTCAGTTGTAGAGGCCTGGTCAGTTTATCCTCAGATACTGAAGCAGTCCATGTCCAAATGCAGCAAGACCTGGACAATATCCAGGCTTGGGCTGACAAGTGACAAGTAACATTTGTACCACACAAGTGCCAGGCAATGACCATCTCCAACAAGAGAGAATCTAACCATTGCCCCTTGACATTCAATGGCATTACCATCACTGAATCCCCCACTATCAACGTCATGGGGGGTTACCATTGACCAGAAACTGAACTGGACTAGCCATATAAATACTGTGGCTACAAGAGCAGGTCAGAGGCTAGGAATCCTGCGATGAGTAACTCACCTCCTGACTCCCCAAAGCCTGTCCACCATCTACAAGGCACAAGTCAGGAGTGTGATGGAATACTCCCCACTTGCCTGGATGAGTGCAGCTCCAACAACACTCAAGAAGCTTGACACCATCCAGGACAAAGCAGCCTGCTTGATTGGCACCACATCCACCACCGTAAATATTCACTCCACCGACACACAGTAACAGCAGTGTGTACCATCTACAAGATGCACTGCAGGAATTCACCATGGTTCCTTCGACATCACCTTCCAAACCCATGACCACTACCATCTAGAAGGACAAGGGCAGCAGATAGATGGGACACCCCCACCTGGAAGTTCCCCTCCAAGTCACTCACCATCCTGACTTGGAAATATATCACCGTTCCTTCACTGTCGCTGGGTCAAAACCCTGGAACTCCCTCCCTAACAGCACTGTGGGTGTACCTACACCACATGGACTGCAGCGGTTCAAGAAGGCAGCTCAGCACCACCTTCTCAAGGGCAATTAGGGATGGGTAATAAATACTGGCCCTGCCAGCAACACCCACATCCCAGGAATGAATAAACAAATAAAAAACTCGAGGTGCAGGTACAGCATGAATTACATATAGAGTAAAATCCCTCTCCACTCTCCCTACTGTTAACGCTCTTGCACACTGGGCAGCGCTTGATGCTAACACTGCAACTAAGCTTTATGAGCCCAATGAGTAGAAATTGTGCAAAATGTAAGCAGAATTCTCTTTAAAAGAGAGTGCTGACCCCTGTGGCCACACTGACCCCTGTGGCCATGCTGAGCCCTGTGGCCACACTGACCCCTGTGGCGATGCTGACCCCTGTGGCCATGCTGACCCCTGCAGCCATGCTGACCCCTGTGGCCACGCTGACCCCTGCGGCCACGCTGACCCCTGCGGCCACGCTGACCCCTCCGGCCATGCTGACCCCTGTGGCCTTGTTGACCCTTTGGCCATACTGACCCCTGTGGCCACGCTGACTCCTGCGGCCACGCTGACCCCTGCGGCCACGCTGACCCCTGCGGCCACGCTGACCCCTGTGGCCATGCTGACCCCTGCGGCCATGCTGACCCCTGTGGCCACACTGACCCCTGCGGCCCTGCTGACCCCTGCGGCCACGCTGACCCTCTATCTGATCTTGATACTTCCTCTTAATTTTGCAAAGTAATGATTAAGAATTGTTACTTAATATCGCCAGCACTGATAGGAAGCTTTTAAAAGATCAACAAAGCCCAAGTCTGTGGTCACTTTATATAAAATGGGAGGAGAACAATGGAACAAATTTCTTGTGTAGTTTGTTATTTTTGTGGAAGGAGTAAAACCACCAACAGTGACCACTTCTGCTCTGTGGCCTGGACTGGCCTGTGTGTCAGCCACACTAAAGTAACTATCTCTAGTCAACAGCATAGCCACGTGACAGCGAGCTCGGAGCTGCAGCTCACACATCCAATAAAGGAGATTCAGTGACTCCTCAACTCGAGGTGAAAGCAGTTCGCCCACTGTCAGCCAAGCCTCAATGAGTAAGACTCCGGTCAATGAGTCAGGAGGTCGTGAGTTCAATTCTGACTCAAGATCTGAGTACAAAATCCTTGGCTGGCACCAGGGAGAACCCACTAAAGTTCTTCAAAGGAAAGGGCTGAGGAACGTTAATGTTCCTCTGGAGGAGGAAGCAGGAAGCAGACAACATCACATGTGAAAGTAGCACCTTCAGCAGGGGAGCACTGCCCACAGAACTGCCAAGATTGCAGGTTCTGATGTCTGGTGACAGAAATACCTTCATTCTCCTTAACCAAAGTGCTAAGAATCTCTTCTCTGGTTTACAGTCTGAAAAGGAATGTAGCCAGCATGGAACAGATTAAAAATGCTTTCCAGTCCAAAGTGGTTTCTCATCCTCTTGAGAGACTGTTCTTTAACTTTTCTCCGATCAATAATCATCTACCAGACACCAGGCAGCGATCGAACATTATCAGGAGGGCCAGTGCAGTGAAAACATTTCCGGGACAGAGATAACATGTTCTGTTTTTTAGCAAGTAAGCTGCTATCGAGGATTTCATCAGAATATTTCTATAATATTCTATGAATTTCTTAAGATTTGCTGGAAATTCTCACAACAGCGACTGTGGGGAAAAGTGACACAAACTGCACCGACTGTGGGAAAAGTGACACAAACTGCACCGACTGTGGGAAAAGTGACACAAACTGCACCGACTGTGGGAAAAGCGGCACAAACTGCACCGACTGTGGGGAAAAGTGACACAAACTGCACCGACTGTGGGAAAAGTGACACAAACTGCACCGACTGTGGGAAAAGTGACACAACCTGCACCGACTGTGGGAAAAGTGACACAAACTGCACCGACTGAGGGGAAAGTGACACAAACTGCACGGACAGTGGGGAAAAGTGACACAAAATGCACCGACTGTGGGAAAAGCGGCACAAACTGCACCGACTGTGGGGAAAAGTGACACAAACTGCACCGACTGTGGGGAAAAGTGACACAAACTGCACCGACTGTGGGAAAAGTGACACAAACTGCACCGACTGTGGGAAAAGTGACACAAACTGCACCGACTGTGGGGATAAGTGACACAAACTGCACCGACTGTGGGGAAAAGTGACACAAACTGCACCGACTGTGGGAAAGTGACACAAACTGCACCGACTGTGGGGAAAGTGACACAAACTGCACCGACTGTGGGAAAAGTGACACAAACTGCACCGACTGTGGGAAAAGTGACACAAACTGCACCGAATGTGGGAAAAGTGACACAAACTGCACCGACTGTGGGGAAAAGTGACACAAACTGCACCGACTGTGGGAAAAGTGACACAAACTGCACCGACTGTGGGAAAAGTGACATAAACTGCACCGACTGTGGGAAAAGTGACATAAACTGCACCGACTGTGGGGAAAAGTGACACAAACTGCACCGACTGTGGGAAAAGTGACCCAAACTGCACCGACTGTGGGAAAAGTGACCCAAACTGCACCGACTGTGGGAAAAGTTGACACAAACTGCACCGACTGTGGGAAAAGTGACACAAACTGCACCGACTGTAGTGAAAAGTGGCACAAACTGCACCGACTGTGGAAAAGTGACACAAACTGCACCGACTGTGGGAAAAGTGACACAAACTGCAACGACTGTTGGAAAAGTGACACAAACTGCACCGACTGTGCGAAAAGTGACACAAACTGCACCGACTGTGGGAAAGTGACACAAACTGCACCGACTGTGGGGAAAAGTGACACAAACTGCACCGACTGTGGGGAAAGTGACACAAACTGCAACGACTGTGGGGAAAAGTGACACAAACTGCACCGACTGTGGGGAAAGTGACACAAACTGCACCGACTGTGGGGAAAAGTGACACAAACTGCACCGACTGTGGGTAAAAGTGACACAAACTGCACCGACTGTGGGAAAAGTGACACAAACTGTACCGACTGTGGGAAAAATGACACAAACTGCACCGACTGTGGGGAAAGTGACACAAACTGCACCGACTGTGGGGAAAAGTGACACAAACTGTACCGACTGTGGGAAAAGTGACACAAACTGCACCGACTGTGGGAAAAGTGACACAAACTGCACCGACTGTGGGGAAAGTGACACAAACTGCACCGACTGTGGGAAAAGTGACACAAACTGCACCGACTGTGGGAAAAGTGACACAAACTGCACCGACTGTGCGAAAATTGACACAAACTGCACCGACTGTGGGGAAAAGTGACACAAACTGCACCGACTGTGGGAAAAGTGACATAAACTGCACCGACTGTGCGAAAATTGACACAAACTGCACCGACTGTGGGAAAAGTGAGACAAACTGCACCGACTGTGGGAAAAGTGACACAAACTGCACCGACTGTGCGAAAATTGACACAAACTGCACCGACTGTGGGGAAAAGTGACACAAACTGCACCGACTGTGGGAAAGTGACACAAAATGCACCGAATTTGGGAAAAGTGACACAAACTGCATCGACTGTGGGGAAAAGTGACACAAACTGCACCGAATGTGGGAAAAGTGACACAAAATGCACCGACTGTGGGAAAAGTGACACAAACTGCACCGACTGTGGAAAAGTGACACAAACTGCACCGACTGTGGGGAAAAGTGACACAAACTGCACCGACTGTGGGAAAAGTGACACAAACTGCACCGAATGTGGAAAAGTGACACAAACTGCACCGATGTGGGAAAGGTGACACAAACTGCACCGACTGTGGGGAAAAGTGACACAAACCTGCACCGACTGTGGGAAAAGTGACACAAACTGCACCGAATGTGGGAAAAGTGACACAAACTGCACCGATTGTGGGGAAAAGTGACACAAACTGCACCGATTTGGGAAAAGTGACACAAACTGCACCGACTGTGGGGAAAAGTGACACAAACTGCACCGACTGTGGGGAAAAGTGACACAAACTGCACCGACTGTGGGGAAAAGTGAGACAAATTGCACTGAATGTGGGAAAAGTGACACAAACTGCACCGACTGTGGGAAAAGTGACATAAATTGCACCGACTGTGGGAAAAGTGACACAAACTGCACCGACTGTGGGGAAAAGTGACACAAACTGCACCGACTGTGGGAAAAGTGACACAAACTGCACCGACTGCGGGGAAAAGTGACACAAACTGCACCGACTGTGGGGAAAAGTGACACAAACTGCACCGACTGTGGGGAAAAGTGACACAAACTGCACCGACTGTGGGAAAAGTGACACAAACTGCACCGACTGTGCAGAAAAGTGACAAAAACTGTACCGACTGTGGGAAAAGTGACACAAACTGCACCGACTGTGGGAAAAGTGACACAAACTGCACCGACTGTGGGAAAAGTGACACAAACTGCACCGACTGTGGGAAAAGTGACACAGACTGCACCGAATGTGGGAAAAGTGACACAAACTGTACCGACTGTGGGAAAAGGGACACAAACTGCACCGAATGTGGGAAAAGTGACACAAACTGCACCGACTGTGGGGAAAAGTGACACAAACTGTACCGACTGTGGGGAAAGTGACACAAACTGCACCGACTGTGGGGAAAAGTGACACAAACTGCACCGACTGTGGGAAAAGTGACACAAACTGCACCGACTGTGGAAAAGTGACACAAACTGCACCGACTGTGGGGAAAAGTGACACAAACTGCACCGACTGTGGGAAAAGTGACACAAACTGCACCGACTGTGGGGAAAAGTGACACAAACTGTACTGACTGTGGGGAAAAGTGACACAAACTGCACCGACTGTGGGAAAAGTGATACAAACTGCACCGAATGTGGGGAAAAGTGACACAAACTGTACTGACTGGGGGAAAAGTGACACAAACTGTACTGACTGTGGTGAAAAATGGCACAAACTGCACCGAATGTGGGAAAAGTGACACAAACTGCACCGACTGTGGGAAAAGTGACACAAACTGCACCGACTGTGGGGAAAAGTGACACAAACTGCACCGACTGTGGGGAAAAGTGACACAAACTGCACCGACTGTGGGAAAAGTGACACAAACAGCAGCGACTGTGGGAAAAGTGACACAAACTGCACCGACTGTGGGAAAAGTGACACAAACTGAAACGACTGTGGGAAAAGTGACACAAACTGCACCGACTGTGGGGAAAAGTGACACAAACTATACCGAATTTTGAAAAGTGACACATACTGTACTGACAGTGTGGAAAAGTGAAACAACCTGCACCAACTGTTGAAAAGTGACACAAATTGCACCGACTGTGGGAAAAGTGACACAAACTGCACCGACTGTGGGAAAAGTGACACAAACTGCACCGACTGTGGGGAAAGTGACACAAACTGCACCGACTGTGGGGAAAAGTGACACAACTTGCACCGACTGTGGGGAAAAGTGACACAAACTGCACCGACTGTGGGAAAAGTGACACAAACTGCACCGACTGTGGGAAAAGTGACACAACTTGCACCGACTGTGGGGAAAAGTGACACAAACTGCACTGACTGTGGGAAAAGTGACACAAACCTGCACCGACTGTGGGAAAAGTGACACAAACTGCACCGACTGTGGGGAAAAGTGACACAAACTGCACCGACAGTGGGGAAAAGTGACACAAATTGCACCGAATGTGGGAAAAGTGACACAAACTGCACCGACTGTGGGGAAAAGTGACACAAATTGCACCGACTGTGGGAAAAGTGACACAAACTGCACCGACTGTGGGAAAGTGACACAAACTGTACCGACTGTGGGAAAAGTGACACAAACTGCACCGACTGTGGGAAAAGTGACACAAACAGCACCGACTGTGGGAAAAGTGACACAAACTGCACCGACTGTGGGAAAGTGACACAAACTGTACCGACTGTGGGGAAAAGTGACACAAACTGCACCGACTGTGCAGAAAAGTGACACAAACTGCACCGACTGTGGGAAAAGTGACACAAACAGCACCGACTGTGGGAAAAGTGTCACAAACTGCACCGACTGTGGGGAAAAGTGACACAAACTGCACCGAATGTGGGAAAAGTGACACAAACTGCTCCGACTGTGGGGAAAGTGACACAAACTGCACCGACTGTGCAGAAAGGTGACAAAAACTGTACCGACTGTGGGAAAAGTGACACAAACTGCACCGACTGTGGGAAAAGTGACACAAACTGCACCGACTGTGGGAAAAGTGACACAAACTGGACCGACTGTGGGAAAAGTGACACAAACTGCACCGACTGTGGGAAAAGTGAAACAAACTGCACCGACTGTGGGAAAAGTGACACAGACTGCACCGAATGTGGGAAAAGTGACACAAACTGCACCGACTGTGGGAAAAGTGACACAAACTGTACCGACTGTGGGAAAAGTGACACAAACTGCACCGACTGTGGGAAAAGTGACACAAACTGCACCGACTGTGGGAAAAGTGGACACAAACTGCACCGAATGTGGGAAAAGTGACACAAACTGCACCGATTGTGGGGAAAAGTGACACAAACTGCACCGATTTGGGAAAAGTGACACAAACTGCACCGACTGTGGGGAAAAGTGACACAAACTGCACCGACTGTGGGGAAAAGTGACACAAACTGCACCGACTGTGGGGAAAAGTGAGACAAATTGCACTGAATGTGGGAAAAGTGACACAAACTGCACCGACTGTGGGGAAAAGTGACATAAATTGCACCGACTGTGGGAAAAGTGACACAAACTGCACCGACTGTGGGGAAAAGTGACACAAACTGCACCGACTGTGGGAAAAGTGACACAAACTGCACCGACTGCGGGGAAAAGTGACACAAACTGCACCGACTGTGGGGAAAAGTGACACAAACTGCACCGACTGTGGGGAAAAGTGACACAAACTGCACCGACTGTGGAAAAGTGACACAAACTGCACCGACTGTGCAGAAAAGTGACAAAAACTGTACCGACTGTGGGAAAAGTGACACAAACTGCACCGACTGTGGGAAAAGTGACACAAACTGCACCGACTGTGGGAAAAGTGACACAAACTGCACCGACTGTGGGAAAAGTGACACAGACTGCACCGAATGTGGGAAAAGTGACACAAACTGTACCGACTGTGGGAAAAGGGACACAAACTGCACCGAATGTGGGAAAAGTGACACAAACTGCACCGACTGTGGGGAAAAGTGACACAAACTGTACCGACTGTGGGGAAAGTGACACAAACTGCACCGACTGTGGGGAAAAGTGACACAAACTGCACCGACTGTGGGAAAAGTGACACAAACTGCACCGACTGTGGGAAAAGTGACACAAACTGCACCGACTGTGGGGAAAAGTGACACAAACTGCACCGACTGTGGGAAAAGTGACACAAACTGCACCGACTGTGGGGAAAAGTGACACAAACTGTACTGACTGTGGGGAAAAGTGACACAAACTGCACCGACTGTGGGAAAAGTGATACAAACTGCACCGAATGTGGGGAAAAGTGACACAAACTGTACTGACTGGGGGAAAAGTGACACAAACTGTACTGACTGTGGTGAAAAATGGCACAAACTGCACCGAATGTGGGAAAAGTGACACAAACTGCACCGACTGTGGGAAAAGTGACACAAACTGCACCGACTGTGGGAAAAGTGACACAAACTGCACCGACTGTGGGGAAAAGTGACACAAACTGCACCGACTGTGGGAAAAGTGACACAAACAGCAGCGACTGTGGGAAAAGTGACACAAACTGCACCGACTGTGGGAAAAGTGACACAAACTGAAACGACTGTGGGAAAAGTGACACAAACTGCACCGACTGTGGGGAAAAGTGACACAAACTATACCGAATTTTGAAAAGTGACACATACTGTACTGACAGTGTGGAAAAGTGAAACAACCTGCACCAACTGTTGAAAAGTGACACAAATTGCACCGACTGTGGGAAAAGTGACACAAACTGCACCGACTGTGGGAAAGTGACACAAACTGCACCGACTGTGGGGAAAGTGACACAAACTGCACCGACTGTGGGGAAAAGTGACACAACTTGCACCGACTGTGGGGAAAAGTGACACAAACTGCACCGACTGTGGGAAAAGTGACACAAACTGCACCGACTGTGGGAAAAGTGACACAACTTGCACCGACTGTGGGGAAAAGTGACACAAACTGCACTGACTGTGGGAAAAGTGACACAAACTGCACCGACTGTGGGAAAAGTGACACAAACTGCACCGACTGTGGGGAAAAGTGACACAAACTGCACCGACAGTGGGGAAAAGTGACACAAATTGCACCGAATGTGGGAAAAGTGACACAAACTGCACCGACTGTGGGGAAAAGTGACACAAATTGCACCGACTGTGGGAAAAGTGACACAAACTGCACCGACTGTGGGAAAGTGACACAAACTGTACCGACTGTGGGGAAAAGTGACACAAACTGCACCGACTGTGGGAAAAGTGACACAAACAGCACCGACTGTGGGAAAAGTGACACAAACTGCACCGACTGTGGGAAAGTGACACAAACTGTACCGACTGTGGGGAAAAGTGACACAAACTGCACCGACTGTGCAGAAAAGTGACACAAACTGCACCGACTGTGGGAAAAGTGACACAAACAGCACCGACTGTGGGAAAAGTGTCACAAACTGCACCGACTGTCGGGGAAAAGTGACACAAACTGCACCGAATGTGGGAAAAGTGACACAAACTGCTCCGACTGTGGGGAAAGTGACACAAACTGCACCGACTGTGCAGAAAGGTGACAAAAACTGTACCG